>JAVSBS010010610.1:49852-65435 GCA_033124195.1 Coracias cyanogaster
ACCAAAAAGTCAAGCAAAGGAAAAGAGAGATTTAATGGTCTAGAGCAGAGGTTCCACTCTTCCACCCCTACCCTTTCAGCCAAGTCACAGTCTGCACTTGGACCAGTGCTTCTGGTCTTTACTGCTCTAGCATGCTGCCACCAGCTTCATCAGCACCAGTGAAGAGTAAAAGCTGTTCACTCAGAACATATTAGCATGGCTTCAGCTAAACTTCACCTCAGCTGGTCTTGGAAGGAGTATCATGGAGATTTATTTTTAGTTCTTATAATCAACTTATTCCACTCAACAATGAATCTTTAAATAGCTTTCAAGAGAAAACATTTTTATTCATTTATTTACTATTGCAAGCAAATCCCAGGTAACCATTTTCTATTAATGCTGTTTGAGGCAGATTTGCCATTTGGAACAAATCATGAAACCCGCACAGAGAGTCACTACAAATCAATTTCAGTGAGTTACTTAGGCCTAGAATTTCAGAATTAGTCTATGGAACACATGCTTCAAAGAAATCAAGCGAAGTCAATAGCATTTAAAGTCCCATCAAACTAATAGGGAAAAGGTCTGGAGTCTGAACCTTCAAGTAACATCTGGTTCTCAAAATAGAAAGGGATAACATCAGGGTGTGTCTAGTTTTTTAACACAAGAAAGAAAAAGACCATTGCAGCAAATACTCAATTACTTTACATTATATGGTCTTCTCTGCCTTTCTTCTTTTTACTTCTTACCTGGAGTCAATAAGATACAGAAGATCCAAAACAATTGTTGTAGTATCTCTCACACAGCCAGCAAAGAGCAAATAAAGGTAAGTGATACATGCGCATTGCCTAAATATTCAGAGTATTGAAACTTACAACTCATCTGCTCCAAGACTTAACAACTTGAGGGCTGTCAGGAGTCTCCAAGATGGTCCATCCCACCCAAACGTCAGGTTTCTAAAAAGTCAAAAGTTATGACATGCAGAAGGTATAAGTAATCTTTTACAGTGTGACAGCTTTCTTTCTTACAGGTGTCAACAAGGAAAGATCTGCTCTTCAGAACTAGAGGACTCCTTGACTCCCCTTACTCTGCTGCTATCCACAAATAGGTTTCAAGGTGCAGCCTGTCACCTATCTCAGGCTTTGATACTGGTGTTTACCACTCCAACTTGCTCTCAGCAAGAAAATCAGTTTGTTAAAAAAAACCAAATAATTATTTTATGCTGGATTTTGATACTAGAAGCAAAATCTGACTTCCAGGAAAACTGAAAAGAAAGTTCACAGATAAACAAAAAAACTCTAGATACCTACTCTAAGAAATTATGATCCTTTAGAATGGTAAGTTTTGCATTTCTCTGCTTGTCCAGTGGTGGAAAATATTTGAGGAGAATATCTGCATAAAAATACATTTTAGATATTTAAATAAATAGTATGTAGAAGAAACCACAGTCCTCAACTCTGAAATGACATTTCAACCGTATTTTTCAAGTAACTCGGGACAAAGATCAAAACCTGCTACATTTTGGTGAACTTCAACATAATAAAAAAAAATCTATCTACTTCTCAAAAGCTATCAGCAATCTCCAGGATTTTAACGTTATAACAGAAATCCTGACTCAAACTGAAGTTATGAATCGGTCTCAGCAACTTCAGTTTGTGGGGATCGGGACTTCAGTCCTGAAGTCAATGGTACAATCTAAGACCTTCAGTTGGAATCTCAGCATACATGCTGTTAAGAATCAGAATTTTATAAAAGGAAAAGTTGCCCAAGAACATTTTCCATTTTAAAACTCCAGTCCTTAAATTCTGTGTAGTTCAAAGTGGTATCAAACCCTATTACAGTTCTTGGAAATACACACAAATATTTTGCTGGCACTGAAAAAAAAAAAAAAATTCATCATGCCTTAATATTCATTGCACATATGCACACGTGTGAACTTCTTCACTATTCTTTAGCTATCTTTTTTTACTGACATCTCCAGTTGAAGAGAGACAGCATTAACACACTTAGATGCTCTGTTCTCTACTATTGCATCTTTCAATGTCAAGACAATCTATTAATCTAACCTGATGAGACAAAAACACTGCTGTGAGGGTTATCCATGGCAATAAATCCATATTCTAGTAGCAGTCGCTGATTATCATGAGGTCCATAGCAGATAAATACTTCTTCATATTTTTTGCACTGTGAATTTGTCTGAATTTCATAGCTTCTTGTCTGCTCATTAAATGCAGCCTTTACCTTCAAGAAGTTAAAAATAAAAGGTTTGACTCCTGGCAGGAAGACAGGATGGAAAATGAATCAGACCTTGAATACTAAAATCCAACAGTATTGAACATTCTCTAACACTGGAAGAAAACAGTGTTACAGATGTCTGAAAAGGTAACCCATTACTATGAATAAGAGCAAACATCAAAACCTTAGTCCACAGGATGTGCCACCCACTGTGTAGACTTATTACAGAGGCCCCAAATCTGCAAGATGGCTTCACGCGGAGTTGGCAACTTCTGTGCTGTCTCAACTCTGTGTTGATAGACAGTCCCTGACATAAGGTGGAACTGCTCTATACACTTTCCTAAGGCTGTTCAGAAGCTTCAGCCAGAGATCAAGTAACACAGGGACCATGTAACTTGAGATTTGCCTCAGGAACTGTGCCTTTTGGGCGAGCAAAGTAGGGTTACATTTACAGTGGCTCCTCTAGACAGCTACCCTGGATGCAAATCTCACCCAGCCACTGCGGGCTCTACCTGTAACTTTGCTTTACTACATAAACTGAAAACATTTGAATCCTCTTCATGCAACTGCCTTAGGCTGAATAACAAGCTCCAGGGTATACACAAACAGTGAGTACCCACCATGCGCATGCCCTTAATAGGCACTTTTCCCACTCCGAGATCTCCCAGTGACCTCCAGGCACTCCTAATGCATCATATAAACGCATACTGTGTTGAGATAGCACATTTATAAATACAGAAATTAAGTTATCTATTTTTAGTTTCTTACCTGAACATTTGGACTGTGGTTTAGCAAATCTAAATATGGTGCCAATGCATAGACATCTGGCTCAAGAGAAAAACATTCCCTCTGTGAATGTTTCATGTATATTGTCCTGGTATTAATAGAACACCAAGCCCACTCCAGAGCACTGTAGTTAAAAATAGTACCTATGTTCTCAGCAAACAAAGGCTGCAGGGAAGAGAAAAAAGCTTTGGAAGACATGTACAACTCATGGACCGTCGTTTTCTGCTCCTGAGCCTTCGTTCTTAAAGGTTCGGGAAGAAGGCTTACTACATCGCGCTCCAAACAAACAGGGCAAGTGTATGTCTCAGGTAAAACATCAAGATATGGCTTCCATGGAGATTTCTCACCAGCATGCTTCTCTGTTATCAAAAATGTGCACAGTGCTATCAAAGGAGATACAGGAGGCTTCCATCTATTACAAAATAAAATAAAAATACCAACACAGCAGATACACAGAAGTGAGATAGGAAATGGATGCAGCAGTATTTTATCTCTTTTCTAGGTCTTTCAAATGTTATAAATAGCTTCTATTTTAAACTTCTTTGTAGTTCATCTCCAAGTCCTTTTGATTATTTCAAAGGGGCTATAAAAGCCGGTTTGTAGTAACAACTTCATCTCTTGGGTTGTTTTTTCTGTTTTGGTTGGGTTTTTTTTTTAAGGATACATAACAAGTACTCAATGTCCAGCATAGGTCTTTGTTGTGAATTTTCTAAAAGCCTGTGTTCATGTGACTGCTTTGCAATCATATTTCCTCCTCCTTCTCCTATTGGAACATATTTACAAATTCCCAAGAAACCATTCATGAGTGGCATTTAAGTCCAAACTGGCTCCAGAGGCAGGTTGAGGCCTGTACCATCCCTCCAACTCTGCCTAGCTAAAAGGAGATGTTCTGTGTCCAAACCTTATTTATCCGAGCATTCCATGTACATGGAGGTCCACAAGAAATACTCACACGAGTTAGTAGTAGTCTAAAGCCCTACTACTACTCAAGATGATTAATATTCTAAGAAGCAACCCACAGTAAAGGCCAGCTTGTCCATACAATACCACTTTTCACTTACTTCATAATGTATTCTCCCAAGTTGCTACTAAGGACAGTACCCGTGGTGAGTAAGCATTTCTCAGGCAAAGAAATAATCAGAGCTCCTGCCTTTGAGGACAAAAAAAAAAAACAATCACACACAAAGAATAATAAAGGTCAAATGTCAATGACTCATCTACCATGCAAATTCTGAACAGTGAGACATTCCCCAGAGAACACTAATGTCAGAAAGCAAACAGATGTGATGTTGAACTTGATGGAAACTGGCCTGGTTCTAAGACAGTCCCAGTCCAGGGAAGGAGAACAACTACAGTCAACAGGAACCATCACCTGCAGAAAGTTAACTGTTCACAGGAAGTTTGGTGCCTGGCTATGCAGTTCCTTTGTACTGAGGTGTATTTTAGATTAGATCTCACAAATAGCTGAACTATCAACATAGCAGTATGGGGTAGGATATTTTAGGTCTTGTCTATCCTGACCTTGTTTGCCAAGCTGCTGTGTGTGTAAATTAGCCTTCATGCCTGGCTTGAGCCATATGTGTCCATGACAGGGAGAGGACACAAATCTCCAGTAGAGAGTATACCTTTTGCTATACTCTACTTTGCAAAAGGTTCTGGGTCTGATTCCTCATTACTTGATACACTATTCTCATAGCAGTTAGGAAACTTGGCCAACAAGCCTATTGTCTGAGTGGCACTTTTCAGTCAGAGTTCCATCTTTCTGTGTCAATATCTGAAAGGCAAGGTATTTTTTCTATCATACCCCTTTTCTGCAGCGAGTGTCTGAGAAATTATGTTTCTTTTTGTTGGTCTACCAACAAAGAAGAGGGCCATCAAAGTAAGGTTAAAGCTGTGGCTTCACATTATGGCTATGACAATCTAAAGCCAAATGCTGCTTAAAGCCCCAACCCTTTCCTCCATCCTCCTTCCTGATACACCATTCCTTCCTTTGTATCACCACTGATCTGACCAAGGTGGAAGATTTCAAGAAGTAAAGCTATCAAAACCCGTAATTTATTTGAAGAGAGACTTTTCTTTAGTTTAGCGTCCTTATGCAACTTACCATACGTGCAGGGAAGACTGCTACAGCCAGTGCAAAGGAACCTATGGGAGCCAGTGGCAAAGGGAGAAGGCATACAGGAGGGAAGGGGCCTGATCCTTCTGGTTTTACTTAGCCATTGATTGCCTTAAACTGAAACACAAGACTCCATACCAAATTCTCTACAGGAAAGTCTTCATCCAGCAAGCCCTCAGGGTCCATAGAACATCACCTTACACGCATATCAACACTGCAAATTCTGTTATTAGGCCAGAAATTACATTTGCAACAGCAACTGTGAAGACCTTGACTGGTATTTTGAGCTTTTCTTGTTGCAAAAGTCATTACCTATCAAAAGAACCTGAAGAGCTCTTGCATTAGAATCAACATTACTAACCTGAAGAGCTTTTGTTGTCATCAGTCCTCTTCCTGTATCTAAAACAGGAACAAAGAGGATGCTTAATTACACACATAGAAGTAAAATACAGGAGACTATAATAACCTGCAATAAATTAATAGGCCAGCAAGGAAAAGCTCTAAAAGAACTCTTACAAATCATAAAAGGCAGTTACAGATTGTTCCAGATATATACCTCATCTCTTTATTCTCTGATTCTCTTTTTACTTTCCAGCACTTGTGAAAGCCCTTGCCCCACATCCCCTGCAACACTTGCTGTGCAGTTCTAGCAAGTACCCCACTTCTTTTTCCCAATTTCATCTTTAAACACATCTTTCATCACCAGCTGCTATTCTTGGTTTCAGAGTTTTAAAATTTACAATTTCTACACACAGTATTTTTCTCTAATTCATCCTATTCTCTCTACTCTCTAATATTGCAAAAGTTACTGAAATATAATCTACTTAAAGAGACAAGATACAAGTATAAACCTTTACTGTAAACAGTACTAAATGATCCCAGCTCTAAAATAATTTACATAACTGTAACACTAGATCTGCTGAAAGGTGAAGAAATGATAACAGAGTTAGGTTCCAATACTGGAAACACATAAAGAGATAGTACTTTCCTCTTTAAAACTGTGCTACTAGCATTTAAAATCTCGGTTTCTACAAGGAATTCAGCGTAGATGTGCACGTTTTGCAGCAAACTAGAGTATTATTGTACAAGAATTTTACACAATATTATCTTTATACAATAAACACTACTTCAAGCCTCCATATCTACATGTTTACATTAAATGACATTCACGTGCATCTGCCAGAAATCCTTAAAGGACTAATGGTAACTGGCTTTTTTCCTGATGCCAGCCAGGTGTGTGATTCTAAATGAAAGCAGGGATCTAAAGTTCTTAAAGGAATCAGACATTTGTACCATCAATACTTAATTAAAACATTACCCCTGAACTCTGCTGGCCTTAAATTACTGTCTTCAAATCCTCTGTCTTTCAGCCACTTCTTAAGTTTAATGTATTCCAGCTTGTGACTGCAGTTGACTGAAAATGAAAAAGAGGGAATTAATGCTATAAATTTTAAATGCTCTGTTAGGAAATAAAGGAAATTGAAAAATTTTACTGTATAGTCGGAAAATTGGACATTTTAGTATAGCATAATAGAATAGCAAGAAAGGTTGCCCTCAAACTAGCACACTAAGTTGTGGCCCTCTGGGCACTGGGAGCTCTTAGAACTGTAGGAGTTATTCAGCATATTTGAGGGTCAAGGAATTAAGAATAGTGTAGTATCTGCCATTAGCCAGAAAAGAGAGCTCACAATATTCACCATGCTCTGCTTTGGATCGTAAACTAATTTTCTATTTGCATAGAAAAAAGCTAACACTTATGAATGTTATTTTCAAAGGACAAAGGTGTTTGACAAATATACACCATAAAAGGACACCTTGGCAAACAATTGTTTTATTATTTAGAAGTACATCTAAGGATAGTAGTACCTCCATCCATAAAACCCTGCAAGTGTTTTCTTCTTCTCTTTCGACCTGTCCGACCTCTGCTTTTCCTCATATTAAATATTTGCCCGATTTACACAACCTGAATTAAGGGGAAAAAAAAGTTACTTAAAAATATTTAAAGTCTCTTTCAGATACTGAATGTTTCATTTATCTCAATAAGAAAAATCAGAGCATTGGTTGTTTAATAAGCAGTCTCTTTAAAGTCTAGAAAATCTACAAGCAGACTCCTAAACAAGGACGGGCGATAGGGATGATGGAGGATGGAAAGCCTTTATCTCCAAACATCACCTTGGCCACAACATGGCCATAATCCTCTAAAGGAAATGAGACACTGGTGTTTACGTACACAGAACTAAAAGTTTTCAATCGGCATATCTATTACAATTACAGGAAATTAATTGGCATAAACACACTCCATGTTTATTTCTTCAAATAACAAGACCAGAAGGGAGCTAAGTGATCACACAACACTGCAGGAAACAATCTTACCCGGCATCAACACCACCAAAAACCCCAGTGCCATACAGCACCGTGACACTATGCCTCAGCCCAACACCTCCAGCAGGCCTCATCACCTACTCCTTACACTTCAGTCTGTTGTTGAAGCGTGTATTTAACCTCCCCTTGCCAATATCGCCTTTAACTGAACCTCAGAAGTGAAAGTTGTGCCTGAAAAACCAAAGTGGCGCTGGCAGAAAGCCAGGGACACCGGTGCACAGATGTCTCCTGCCAAGGCACAGCCTTCCCTGGTGGCCAGTACGCCTGAGGTGGCCAACCACCCTGTCCCCCAGGACTGAGGGTGACACCCACAAGTTGATGCCTGCAAGCACCTGATGCTTACAAGAGGAGGCCTGCAACAATAAGTGCAGGAGCTTATTCTTTAGTTTCAGAAAGTAAGTGCAGTCCCCCACTAACCACATACTGGCTTCCTGGTTCCCTCATCAAAAGCGAGGGAGAGAGGGAACCAACATACAGCAGACAATGAATCTTCCCAATTAGCAAAACAACCGAGTAAAGGAGTTACTCGGGCCTTGTGAAACCTGATCTGGCGGTGAGAAGGAGCCAGGAGATAGCAAAGTATCTGCTTTTAACAAGGAACTGTGAAAAGCTAACAACTAGGCCTTTGAAGAAGAACCCAAAAAGACTGATAAAGGAAAACCGGAGAATTGCCAAAAGAAGCATGAAGTCAGTGAAAATCTGCAGTAACTGGGGGACAGCTAAATGTAGCAGGGGGAGATGGTGACCACCGACTCACGGACCACCTACCCAAACTGGACCTCCGCCTCAAAAGAACAAGGGACAGAGCACGTGTAGTGATTTACATAGCAAGCGACGATGTACTGACCCTTCATACAGATTAATAACAACGCTTATGTACTAGAAAACAGAATCATTAACAACTTTGTGTATAAATAAGTGGTGCTACAGGATGAGGGTGTGCACTTTAGGAGGAAAGATCCCCCATGCACCCAGCACTGAAATACAGAATTCCTGCCTTCTAAAACCTCAAACTAAGTTTAAGAGGGTTTCCTTTTCAACTGGATTTTACAGTATCAAAGGCTCCTTCCCTTGATATTGCACTGATGTGAAAAAGAAAGGTGAAAACAGCTATTTTATAGAAAGCACTGTGAATAATCAACAGGCTTAGTTGAACATCTACATGCAATATACTGGAAATGGCTCATTTGTGCTGCCCTATATGGAGCCCTTGCTTATTTCTTCCTTACAAATTTGATTTTCTTAAGTTAATTTTACATGCTTTCAAGCAATTACTGTAAAAGACTGAAGGCATGGGATGATAATGCTGTCAAAGAGACAAATGAGAACCCACTGGGGAAATCTTACAGAGGAAATCCCGGCTCCAGCAGTACTGATGTTCATTCACTAACACTAGGATTTCACCTTGGAGAAAGCACCAGACCAAAGAATCTGTTTAATAACTTTCAGCTCTTCCACTTTCCTGTCAACTCTGCAATTGCGTCCCTCAAGTATTGTCTCCCATTTCCACTCTCTTCTCTCAGCTCCTGGTGTTTACACTGCACTTTTTAAAACTAGATTGCAAGGTCTTCAGAGCAGGGCCTTTCTTTTCCAATCTGTGTAAGTAACATAGTTGCAAAGATGATGTAAATCACAACTGGAACTTAGCACAGATTTTTGGATTCAGGGTTCAATTTTCAGATGTGCTGACGTAATGGTACAACCAGGCTCTGAAACTTACCCTAACCAAGCAAAACTTGGTGATCATTACAAAATATCATATATGAAGAAGAGGGTTGTAGATGTATTATAGCTAGGCATTCTAAAGGTACTGGCTTGGTCTTCACAGGCTCTAAAATGACAGGTTAGCAGCAGGCTTTCCACGTTCTTCCAGTCTGGTTGATGACACTCCTGTACTTCAAAATCTAACGCACTGTTCTGAACAGATGTCTGGGTTTTATTTACCTGACATTTCTCATGTGCTGAAAATACTCATCTGCTCTACAGCTAAAAACATTTCTGATACACAGAATTATACCTGTCCCGAAATCAACTTTGTCCTTCTAGATCTTAGGGTAGAGACTCGAAAGAAAAGGGCAAGATCTGAAAAGTCTTTCTAGAACTTCCTGAGTGTGAGAATAAAACAGTAATGCAGGAAATATCCTTGGAAATACAACTAATAACAAAGTCCTGTAATGTAGTGCTACCACTTTTATCACTCCAGCTTTGAGCCTGGCCTTGCTCATTGTATCCTGCTGCCTGCAGTGCAGTAGGTCAAGAATACAGAAAAGGTGAGACCAGAAGGGTGCACAGAGCAGGCAAAGGGTATGTCATCTCAGCGCCAGCAGCTGTGAGAAACAAACCACTCTAGCTCTTGTCTTTGCACTGGAGTCTCTGCAGAAGTGAGAACTAGGGCCTTCCAACTCTGAAGCGGCAAGAGCCACTCTCATGACTCTGGAAGCCTCTCCTGGAAGCAAGACCTGACTCACATTTTTCCTGAAGAAAAAAAGAGTTTGCTAGAGCAAGAAATAATAAGATTGAGACTGGTGTCAGGCATTGTCCTCCTTACCCTATTGGTCTCATTTGCTCCTCTGCTGGTGGCTGATGCCTTTAACAGGATATCTGGACTTTAGGAAGAAGAAGAAAAAGAGGTGCAGAAGAAAAGGAGGTAGGGAGAAGCACTACCTGGAAAGCTTAAGTGAGCTGATCAGTTCTCAGCTCAAATTATAAACGAGTTCTGGAAAATACTAGCAAAAGTCAGGAAGAAATTCTCATTATAGTACAAATCTGCAAAGAAACCAGGGATGTAACACCCCATCACTGGATCTTCGCCACAATAAAAGCCACAGAGCAGCTGGTTGGACTGAAGTGCAAGTTAGAATAAGAAGGAATATTGAAACATTTTGGAAAATTTGAACTGGTATTATGTAGCTTTCCCCAGTGTGAAATACCCCAGTCCCAATAAGATTTAAAGTTTGAAAAGCAAACTGCTTGTAACTTGTGAAGGAAGAACTTCCATCACACAGATACGTGCCTGTTCACATTGATGGAAGAGCCATGCCACGCTATTTGGAAGTGGAGGGGGACACCTGCTTTCATGTGAGCACAGCAGTCCAATTACCCTTTGTCCAAGGAATGTAGAAATAGAGCCCAAATGACCAAACACTGAGCTGGGAAAGAACCAAGTGGGCTTTTTAATACACACACCACTTGTAATGTTTTTGGCTTCCAAAACTATCATTCAGCCACAGAATACCAATGTATTAACACAAATTTGATCAAATTCCTTCCAGTGAACATCTATGAACTTTGTGCACAAGGTAGAAGTGGAAGGTTCTATTTTGACTTTAGTAAGATTTTTTTTTCAGAGTATCTTACAAGATACCGTCACAGACAAGTTAAGGAAAACTGATCTAGGCAGATATGGGACTTACAGTGGGTAATGAACTGCAAATGAGTCAATGTCTCACTGTTGTGAAAGAAGCAAATGCCACACAGAACACACAAACTGCACTATAGTCAATGAAACATGCCAAATAATCCTTCCAGCTATTCAGCACTAGGAAGGCCATGTGGAGAGCTATATCCAGTGCTGGGAAAAACCAGGAGGTGGGCATAAAAATATGCTTTGTGAAAGAAGATGGTATTATGTGGTCTAGCAAAAAGAAGTCTGATGGCAACATAATGACAGCCCTCAAAAATGTGAGCAGCTTCTGAAAACAGGAAATGAATAATCTATGCTATATGGCCATGACAGACATGAAAGCAATTACAAGACTGCAACAAGACAGGCGCGAGGGAAAGTTTTCTAATGATGAAAACAGAAAAAGTATAGGAGCTATTGCCTGGGAAGCGGCATATTTCAAACAAGCAAAAAACCACAAATAGACAGACAAAACTCCAAAATAAACAACCAAACCCCAATGTCTATTATGAAGGGGGTAGACAGAACTGATCCTGCCTTGGGGCTGTACTATGAACCACTGGACTCCCTGAAGCCCTTCCTTCCTAAACATATGCTTTTACACTCTTCAAACAAGATTAAATACTGTATTTGCTGCTTTTATCCTGTTCCAGAGCTGAAATGAGAAGAAACAAGCAAATTATTTCTCCTTTGTCTGTCAGCCAACTAAAATAAATTCAGTGGAGCCTGCATGGCTTAGTTTCCTCCATCATACGTGTGTTTTAGCATTGACATTGATGACCACAGGAGCACACATTGTCTTACCTTCTGTTTGGTTGCCTGTGCCCTAGAGATAGAGCTTTTCTTCTAACAGATTGTATCAACACCAGTTTCTGTTTCTTTCTTCTATAATAACAGTGAGGAAGTTGCATTCAAACTTATATTTATTAGGTTTACTAAATATTCCTACCAGTAATAAACCAGTACTAGTGTCATGTAGCTCATGATCTAGACTGCAAAATGGTTATGATGAAGTGTGGTTTACATAACTAACTTGCCGTAAAAAATGTTTCTCTGTAAACTGTCTGAGCACAAGATAACAAATTATCATAGACCTGACTCAAGGTCAGAAGTTACCTGCAACACTATATCCCCTTAAGCATTATATTATACCCGTGCATTTATCTTCTACAGGCTCAACTATAGTGCATCACTTATTTCAGTAACAGCTCACTCTTGATGTCCAGAATTGACTTTTTTTTCCTGACAAGGCTTTCCTAGCTGAGCAGACTTTACGATGATCAGTTCTAACTAATAAATATTTTTAACCGAACTCATCATTTTAGCATCACAGTACCCTGTATCTTGCAAGAATACATTTTGTGTAATTCCTGCAGTCAGCTCCTAACTTTAAACGGCATAGTTTTCTTCCTGCTAAGATTGGGGGGAAATATGTACTGAGTACATCTCTTAGCTCTTAGCACTTCATGACTGTGCTAGCCAAGAGCTGGCAGTCACTACTCCCAGCCACCAAAATTCTCAGCTGTCCAAAGTTACCATGCAGCAAGTGCTCCCACCACAGCCCATAGCCTCACGTGCCTTACCTTGGTTTCAAGAGCATGTGGATGTGTGGGAAGCTGCGAGCAGCCATATGAACCACCCTGATAGCTGCAGTCTGCTTCTACTCACTCTTCTTCCCAGTGTTGCTCAGATCTCTGCAGCAACAGGCTGCAGGCACAGAAACAACACGCTTCTTAGAGGTGTCTGTGTAAGTGATCATCTAAGCACGTGTGCCAGAAAACGAGATGCTTCTGGGAAACAATAAGCCTTGTGTGCATATGTTGCACACGTGATCTGCACATGTACAACAAATCCAGCACCTCTGGGAAAGGGTGGAGTGACTTTTGTAAGACAAGTCTGCTGCTTATATGCAACAATGCCCATCTTACGATGGGAAAGAGCTGTCTACTGTAGGCTCTGTTTGACCCCCCAAGATGGCGGGTGTCTTCCTCAGCTGGAGCAGCATTGCACCAGTGATGCACAAAGTGAAGGCCTGTTTAGTGTTGGCCATTAACACTGTGGCCATAACAATACATCACCGATTCAAGAAGACTGCCACCCTGGGGAGCGCTAGCTGTTGTGAGCATGCCCAGTCAAGATCAATATTAGAAAATAACCAAAGAATTGTTCACAAGGGACTAAGAGGAACATGACTGCCACTGGAAAGGCTTGTCTCCTGAAAACGGCATTCCTAATGTTCAAGACCGAGTAAAGGGTTGTCATTTCACTCCATTTATCAAAGAGCATGGACAGTGCAATAGCTATGATGAATGTTGCTTTGAAATGCTCTTGTTGAGATTTTAAAAGTACTTTGGCAACACTGACCTTTTTTTTTTTTTACAGCTTCAGAAAAAGGATGAATAACAGCCTTTCTCCTAAAGAGCAATCAGTTTATAAAAAAAAAAAAAAAAAAATCACACAGGAAGTTGTGGTGAAGCTGACAATTTTTCACAGATTATGTCCTACTTCGTTACTTTCATCACAACACGCTTTCTCCTCACTGATTGTCTATTGACTGCCCCATATGATGATCAAGACAGATATGATGGCCCAAACTGAGTGGTACTTAATAGCCTATCACTCTGTTCTGTTACACAATAAATACACTTCTGCATTATATATTTATCATATTGCATATTTATTGATCCAAATAAATTAATAACAGAAACCAAAACCTAAAATTACATTGATTGTTTAAACACTTGAGAAACAGCTTTTTCTCTAAAGAAATTGTGCTAGGTACAGTCACATGTAGCATACCAGATAACACTAGACACCATGTGTTTCAAAAGACATGGTTATCCACAACCTCTTGTCCACAGCCTTCACTGTAATGGTATCAGCCTCTTCTCAATCATCAGTCTTTTTGACAGGACAGGTTTGCAGCTTTTACATCCCTGAGTTGGCTAATGCTGCTTATACATTCATTCATTTACAGGAATTAATAGCATCTGCATTTCACAAGCACAGTTAAGATACTAGTGGTACTGGCTTTTAACAAACAAAACTGACACTGTGGTTACCTGTTGATGACCACCTCAGAAAAGGAAATCGTTCAAAGGTTATCACATAAAAAAACATTCTGTCTGGATCAAATTTTTCCATCTTAGATGGCACAGGTCATTTGACTGCCTCATGGACTTAAGAAGGATCCCTGCACTTATAGCACAAGATAAAGGTAATTTTGTTGATTTCTGTACCTTAACCTTTAACAATCCTCAAACATTTCTTAAAACCGACAGGGCAAAAGAATTAAAGCTCCAGTTAGGCATGTCTTTGTCAGTGTTGCAGGAGAGCCTAGGCTCAGAATCTAAGTAGCACCTCATGGCAGAAGAGGCATCAACAGCAACTAGGAATGCTGCTATCAAGAAGCACGGCTGGAAGGATTGCCATCTCCTTAAGCAACAAAAAATTGTTATGTTTATAACACCTACGAAGTAGAAGGCATAGACTTTGCTTACCAGAGTTTCAGATCCTCATCTCTGAATACATTGCTGTGACCACTTAGGAGCTTGTTGGTTTGAGGGGGTAGGAAGTGAAAGGTAAACCCTGACTGGTACCCTCCCAGCTATTGCAGCTGGGCAATCCCTTGGAAAATATGAAACAGAAAAAGAGAAGATGACCTCCATGGGCATAAAACCTGAACTTGTCTACACAAAGTGAGCTGGGTCTAAGCCCCACTTCAGGGACCGTAGGATGCATACTGCATTCCACACTGTAGCATTCCTACAACGCTGAAGAACCAGGGTAGTCTGCACCAGAACACAGATTTCCCCCTCCCCAGAGAAGTGCCCTAACTACTGAATGAGAGGAATTATGCTCCCTCTCTGTGCCTTAGTGCACCTCGTGGGGTTTTTTTTCCCGATTCTTAATTTTATCTTTGGTTAAACAGAAGGGCAGAACAAAGGGAGGAAATGCGAGTGCTGTGAACACTGAGTGTGAGAGCTACACGACGACCAACCCCTGCCCTGGAGGGCAGCCGTCCTAGTGGGCCTGCAAGGCCCAGAGCACCAGGCACCTGCTCCACCAGCACCAGGCCGCCAGCCCACACCGCCGACCGAATCCACTGGCGTTAACCTCCGGCAACGGGGCGGCTGCTGCGTGCCGACAGGCACATGCCGTTAGGCCTGCGCCCGATTCACGGCCCTCTGAGGGAGGCTCCCTGCAGGCCCCGGGGAGGCGCGGGCAGGCCCGGCGCCACCTCCCGCCTCTGCCCGCGCACCGGCCCCGTGGCCTCCCTGCCTCTTCAGCCGGCCGTGAGGGGCTGGCCCCCGCCCGCTGGGCGACTAACAGCCGCCCCCGCCGCAGAGCGGGGCCTGGGAACACGCCCAGTGACCGGGGCTTTCTGCGGCCGATGGAGCGCCGGCCGGCCGGCCCGCCCGCCCACCTAACATTCCTCCCTCCCTCCCTCCCTCTCCCTAAGCGACACCTCCCATTGCCGCTACCGGAGAATAAACGCCGGAGGAGGCACCGGTGTCCCGGAGTAAGCCGCTCCCCGCACGTTCCGAAAGACGGCCAGGCTCCCAAACCCCCGACATCTTGTCCCGTGCTCCGCCCCGTCCCCACCGCCAGCCCCGGGGCGCGGCACCCGCCTGCGCACGCGCAGCCGCCTCGCGTTCGGCAGCGGCGGCTTCGAGATCGGCCGT
>JAVSBS010010611.1:10067-53258 GCA_033124195.1 Coracias cyanogaster
CCTCACCCAGGAAATGATGACATCAAAATGCTTCCCCTAGGAACTTATGGGAAAAAATTCTACATGTACAGAAAAAAAAAAACAAAAGGGAAGACAAATCTAACCCCCAACATATGTATTCAGTAGAAAGATGGGACAGGTGTAGAAAGAAAGGAAGAGAACAAGTTTTACTCTTCTGCTTCCAGCAATGGCACCACATTCATTGACTTACATTCTCAGTACAGTACTGTATTTCCTCTTCTCACCTCCTTTACCTTTAGAGCGAGGCTGTAACACTACAGGCTTTTCAAAGAGGATGCAGCTCTTTGCTTCTACAAGACCCCAGCAGAGACTTGTCCCTATTGCAAGGGCAACACACAACAGGACAGAGCCCTTTCATTCACATCAAGGCAAGTATGTTGCCAGTTTTAAGAAGCTGTATGAGAAATGTGAGCCAATAACATACTGGGGAAAATACTGCTAGGCTACAATGTTTTGTTCTGGAGTGACTGAGGAAAAAAACAATACAATTAGATTGTTTGGCAGGAAGCTATCACAAATATCTATAGAGAGAAGGGCATGGTAAAATGACTGTTGAAATTGCCTCAATCACTTCACGACACAAAACTGAAACCTATTAAAGTAATGTAACAGGAAACAAAAATTACTGAGGAGGAAATCCTGTCTTCTCCATCTCAATTCTGATGAGTGTGAGACCACGTTGATTATTATTAGGACATTTCTAGGCATTTCCTAGGACATTCAAGGCATTTCCAAACTGAAATGAGCACATACAACCAGAAACTGAAACAAGCACATATATAGTAGGACCAGGACGAGCTTGTGAGATTCAGATGATGTTTCTGGAAGATGGATAGACAGTATGCCTCTACATTTTTTTTCAGACATGATGACTAGAAAAGGACTATTAGTAAACCAAAACCAAACCAAGACAGATTACTATTACCAAAGTAAATAATTCTTGTTCACCAGCTCCTGGCTGGAAAATCATGGTGGCACTCTTACAAGCCTGGTGACTACAAAATATATACCTAGACAAATAGGAATGGTTAGAGGTCTAGAGTGAAGGGGAATGATTAAGAAGGCTGGAACATTCAACTCGTGTGGAAAAGCTGAAAGAGCTGGATTTGTTCAGACTGCAGAAGAGAAGGTTCCAGGGAGACCTTATTTCACCTTTTCAGTATATAAAGGGGGTTTATAAGAGAGACAGACTTTTTACTGAGGTGTGTAGTGACAGAGCAATGGTTTTAAACTGAAAGAAGGTAGGCTTAGATTGGACATAAGGAAGAAAATTTTGTTTATGATGAGGGTCGTGAGTCACTGGAATAGGTTGCCTAAAGAAGGTGTGGATGCTCCATCACTGGAAGTGTTCAAGGTTGGATGGGGCTATTTCTCCTACATAGACCTCATTGTTAGATCTGGTGTAAAGTCAAAACAGACTTAAGTGTATACAGTACCCACATAAAAGTCTTCAAATCTTTGTGTCCTCTAGTCACTTCTTAAAATAGGATTTTTCTGGTAACTCTTACCTATTTTAGCTTTATCTACTTAATATTCTTATGCCTTGATGTAGCAAGATACAACTGCAATTTGTTTCATGACCTTCCCTGGTACTTTTAACAACAGAACTGATTTATTTTGTATTTACTACTTATAACTCATTAGAAAATTTCACATTGCATTTAACAAATGTTATGAAGACATTCTCATAATCCTTTTCTGGTCGACAGAAACAAATGAGCCTTGGAATTATTTCCTAATTTTTTCAAAATTATTTTGAGTAGCAAACACAATGAAGGAGTCCATTCTAACTACAAGCATCACAACTGTAATGTTTGAGAATGAGATGTTTAAGGATGGAAAGGCAGTATGCTCAAGTAAATTCTTTGTTAAACCTTTTGGCATTTTGGAAAAGAGTGTGTGAAAAAAGCATTTAGATAGAGGAGTATATCTTTATGAATAGTTTTATAAACTGACCATTAATACACTCTTAAACTTGAGTTACTTGATTAACTGATACAAGCTGTATACAAGCTAAAAAGGACAATGATATATTTACCAGGACTGAAGTTGAACAGCTGTGCTTATTAATTTTATCTCCTCGTCTACAGCTTTGGGTCAGTATTTGTAATAGAGTAACCCAGGTTGCTAATGCATCACTTCCAAAGACTTCTGAGATTTCATAAAATACTGTTATATCGGTATTTTGCACAGTAAAACTGCTAATAGATAAATGAGGAAAACCCACATAAATAGAAGGAGAGAAGATAAAAGAGAGAGCAATGAGCATGAAAATATTTATTAAGACTGTGCTGCAGATTCTTTCTCAATCTCTGATGGATTCCTTTTCTGAACCCACCCTAGGGCAACTGAAATTTATACTTGCTCTGTTATCTGCAGTCCTGTGCATTTTTCTGTACCTATCTGACACAGAAATGTTGAAGCTGGTATTTGCTACTTAGCCAGAAGTAGGAATTTGTGGAATTAATGCCACAAAAAGCAGAGAACAGAGGAAGGATACTGCAGAAAAAAACTGCAATAATATCTAGTGTTAATTTTTAAATACTATAAAATAATTATTTAGATAGCATTTTAGATGTATAAGTATCTTAAGATGCCTTAAAAGAAAATCAGTAAAAACAGCCACAAAAATACAGCTTAGCCTTAGGGTAAAATTAAAGGGAAACCTTCAGACCAAATTATCCCTATCAGAAAGTGAGTTTGAAGATTTCTGAAGCAAATGGAAACTCAGCTTCCAGAAATGAAAGAAGACCTTACAAAAGACTTTTGAGAGACACTATTTTCTAGACATAAATATATGCAACGTATGTAAGTGAAAATGTTTGTCTAACAAGAGTAATGCACACTAAGGCATAAAGGCACTCTACAAAATTGTAAAATAAACCTGCAAAATAGCTTGGAGGCAAGAATGCAATATGGTAAAACCCCAGTTAGTCAACAGTTGTTTATTGACAGTGTCCCTCCTCCAAGGTCAAAGCATTACATCTCAGTCTGCACTGTGTATGTTTATTTATTTTTTCTTTTATCTCAGCTCTGCCTCCTATAGATATTAACAGTTAAAATATGTCTGGAGTCTTTAATCTTAACATTGCAAAGGTACAACCAGTCAATTCTTAACTATTTTCCTGTGACTTGCCAGTGCAATAATTGCATTTAAGTAGTAAAAGAAAAAAGATGAAATATGAATAATAATTAAAATGGCTGGCTGGCTGGCTGGATTTTAAATTTAAGAAATTAATCTTAACTAGAAAAGATGTCATTTAAAAGGGTGACTTTTTTAAAAAAAATACTGTCACCACCTGCTTTGTTCTATTCCCTGTTATGTTTGAATGGGAAAGTTTTCAGCCTTAAAATACTGATTTTCATTGCTTAAAACAATAACTTGTAGCATTCTCTTGTCTGCTGCTCGTGGTCATATCATATTATTTTGAAGGGAAAAGAAATGAAAGCTTTGGCACAATATGCCCCATCATTACTAATGCAGTCAGTTCTATGAAACTGTGCTTGAACGGTGTTATTTCATATTCATTGTAACAGAAGAAAAACAGCCTTACAGCATGACCTTATGAAATTATTTCTCAAGTTTATAAAATTCATTAATCAACCACCTTCTCTTTGAAATCACTCTGTAAAATAATTTATTAGACATTCTGTGATAGTCACATATGCTAAATTCAGCTGTCACAGATGTTTCCACCACCTAGTCTGATAACTGTTTTTGTCACAACATGACCTTCTTACTCCAAAAGACCAAAGCATGCTAATTAGACCTATGAAAGGGAAAGAAATCCTCACTTTAAAAGCTCTATCTGGTCTGTCTGCAAACTTAATGTAAACTATATGTGTGTATTCTTGTTAACCATGTTGCATTCACCTCATGTTTTTCATAAATATTGTTGTTCAACCATCAGAAAAAATATGTAGGTGTTTTGTTTCATTTTTTAACACCATGCTGCACACATATTATTTCACTCATGATTCAGTGTCTCCCTTTTTGAAATTGATGTATTTGTCTTTTTACACTAAAATCTCTGAAACAGCTAATATTATATTAATGAATTTGCAATAAACTAGCTTGAAATGACACCTTAATAGATTTTAATTGGCATGTACAAACGTCTTCTGCAGGAGTGGCAAATTCTAGAAGACTGAGATATTGATCATTTGCACAATGATCCATGTCACAGGCACCTCAGTTTATCATAATCTCATTTCCTTAATGACATAAGTAAGCATTTTAATTCAGGAGATACTCCAGTAAATCAGCATTATATTGCATCTGGATGCTCTCAGAAAGAACATTACTTTGTTGGATGAAAAGGTAAAATATTTTCAGCAAACAGTATGTGAACAGCAGAAAACTGAATCATGATCTTGATAACATGGTTTCCAAGTTAACCCTTGTTACCTAACCTAGCCAAGGACTTCAGGAATGTTTCTGGGTTCTTAAATCTTGTTTACCTTTTTACTCTTCATAGAACTTAAAGTTGCATAAATTTATGTATTTAACTGATAATAGAAAAGCTGTGTGCAACTAAATATTTTCTCTGCTAAACATTGGTGCTCAGACAGTCCCTTTTTATACTCCTGTGTTCTGTGAAGAAAAAAGAGCTGGGTGCAAACAATCAATCACTAAGCATGAAGAGCATTGAAAAGTAACAGCTGCAGAAGGAAAAATCCCTTGCTCTGAGTCACTACACACTATCACTGTAGTAAGAGTTTAAAAGTTTTGCTATAGTTAGCTATTGGGAAAAGAAGGAGCTGGCAAACTCTGACAATGTAGGGATAAGTACACAGACACACATGACTGATCAAAATGAAGGTTTTTTCAGCAATGATGTTCTGACAAGCATTCATCATCCAAGAGGTGTGAAACATTAGCTGTGCCAATAAGGAATACTCAAGCTTAAGTAAGGCAAGAGAGGTAAGAGATGGTAAGAGAGCGTGAAAAATCACTGTGAGCTTGATAGAAATTACTGGGGTAAAAATGGGCAAAGACTAAGTCAGAGAGAAGCCTCTTGTCAGAAAGTGATGATTATTTGAAAACATTCACTTTCACATAGATATACAGATTTTGAGATTGTATCTTTCAGAAAGTAAAACTGATTATGTTTGATAAAGAGGAAAAAAAAATCTCAATTCAAGCTCCTGAGGGAATATATTCAGATTTTCTATTTTTGCATTATATTTTTTTCATTTATTAAAATAAAATAATACAGTATGTTTAGTATTAATTTTTCTTTGTATTGTATCCCATATAACAAAACATTTTGATGGACTTCAAACAATGTTCCTGTCCCTCTTCACCAGCTTCATCAGTTTTCATTTCTTTTTAATTTTGAAATTATAGATCATTTACATTAAAAAATCAACCAACCAACCAATCCATCTTTCCCAAGCAGTCCTAAATCATCTGGTCACTGCTGCTACAGGTGCCACCACAATACTACCCTTCTATGAGAATCATAAAATCACTTGTATTTTTCTGTGGCTTGAAACAGTATTAAACCTTGGATTCAGAATTAAAACCAGAGCATACATATTAAATCAGTCTGCCATTAATATGAAATGGCACTTTCTAAACTGTAGATGAAATCTTGGCTTGAATTGCTGTTGACTAATCAAGATCAAAATTTGACTTGAGGATCCTCTAGAGATAATCTTAGGATGGATATCTCAACAGTGGACTAAAATACTCCTAAAAACTGTCACGGAATATAGCTCTTAAATCAGTTAAAGTTAACATGCTTAGTTAACATTAAGCATGGCAAGTTGTGAAGAACTGAAAGTCTATTCATTGAATTGTTCCCAAAGAAAAAATCAATAACCTCCTCATATGGACTCTCAATTTTATTATCAACAGGAAAAATCTTTGTGAAGCAGTTAGAAAGAAGATAGGTTTTGTAATCTCACACATTTGAGAACACATATTTTCAATTTTCTGCATTATACTAAATTCTCTGCTTCAAGCAGGCTTTGCATTTAGGCTGGAAAAAATGCATGAACACCAACTGTTTGATGCTTGAAACTGTGGTTTTAATAATGAAGCTCAAACAATACATGTTTTCCTTGCTATTGATCTTTGAGCACTTGGATATTCAGACTTACAGAGGGCCTACGGACTGTTGTCTTCCAAATTTCTTTATATGATTTTGGTGCTTTCCTAGAAGCCCTTATATAAGAAACAAAAAACAGAACAACAACCAAACCATGAACTTATGTGGGTAATAAATTGTCAGAAACTTTATTTCTCAAAATATATTAAAAATAGTATGTAGTTCAATTATATACTTTGGATGCCTGTGAAAGAGCTGGAACACCATTAAAGTAGCACTTCTGTCATAAAATTAAAATATAAATGAGAGATCTCTATTTTTAACTGAGGATAATTTAAAGATTTGTCTTTTTCTCCATGTAGGTGATATTTAGCTGAATTGACTGAAGATCATGTCAATGGATTAAAGATTAATTCAGCATGCTTTTTTTTTCTAAGCATGTGAGAAATAATAAGTTATATCAGGTAGTATTGTTTTTCAACTTTCCAGTAATTTCATCTATATTTTTTGAAATGGGTTAGATGGTACATTTTTTCTATCAAAAGCCAAATCTTAATTCTTGAGGCAGATGTTGCTCACATCATTCTTGTTACTCAGGACAAATATTTAATAAAAACTTATACAGTCTGTTGGAAATGGAATATAAACAAAATTTACACTAGACAAAAGCAAGAATTATCAAGGTACTACAATGAAGTAAAGAGGAAAAATGTCCTGTTTTTAAAGCTATTCTAGATCTTGGGAAATAGAACAGTTTCCTGTTACTCTACTCACTTCCGGTATACATGAGACAAGTAGGACCAGAAACAAGATGTCATCCAACCATTGAAACATTTCACTCCAAACTGCAAAGCAGATCAATACATTAAGTGTCAGAATGAAGTGGATGCCTCAAAACTGAAGCCCAAAAAGCCCAGTTGATGTGTGGGAAGCCAGAGCTGGGTATTGGCAAAACCCAAATCCTATCACAGAATCATTCTGGTTGGAAAAGACCTTCAAGATCATCGAGTCCAACCACTAACCTAACTGTACCACATTCACCACTGAACCCTGTCCCCTGGCCCCACATCTTCATGTCCTATAAACGTCCCCAGGGATAGTGGTTATACCACCTCCCTGGTCCAGTGCCTGACAAGTGTTATGCCACTATGTCATTACTGCTTCCTGGGGAGCCTATCCCAGTCTTCCCTGACCCTCTGGGTGAAGAACCTCCTTCTAATGTCCAACCTAAACCTCCCTTGACACATGTTCCTACCATACCCTCACGCTGAGATAGGACTGGATGCTCAAAATAATCCAGGACTCAAAGTATACTAGTGTGTATTCTACTACTTTTCTTTCAAAAGTTAAGCAAAGACTGCTGTTTTCTTTAAAGCAAATGTTACTCTAAATGTTTTTTCCTGAATACACACATTTAGACCACTGCTCCACAGCCCAGGCAACCAGGGGATTCAGTACTTCATTGCTTTCACTAGTGGCTCTGGGCTGTAGAAATTAGTTCTTACAGAGGAAAAAATGTTCAGTTCACATCTTTCAATCCTTCTGAAGAGTTGTACTGATTTATTAACGGTCCATAATTAACAGGTAATCAGACAATTATGCACTTATGAGAAAAATAAAAAATTCAAAATATAAACCAAAATACTGGACATTTATAATGCTGATACACACTTGCCAATTTCTAAACACCCTTCGTTAACCAGTCCCGAACAGTTCTCATACACACATGTGCTCTCATACACTCAGACACACATCTCACTCTCCCTGAATGTGGAGGTGGCATTTGACATCATTGCCATCTGCCTTGCCCACTCTATTTCCTCTGCGAGGTCTTCAAGGTCTTTCTTGACTGCTTTACCACATTGGTCCATTTGGGACCATACATAAATGTGAATCTTACTTACAATACTTATTTGACAGGAATAAGGCTTCACAGCTAACTCCAGCTCTCAGAACTATTGTATATTTTATATTAATCACTGACAGAACAGAATTGAGATAATCACTCAGACAAAAGTTATTAAGACTACATGCACTTGTAAAAACTCTCACAGAGTGAGAGTTTAGCGCTTCTATAAAATAAAAACACATGGTTTCATTTATCCTGTGAACAAAAAATTACAATCTCTTATTGAATTCTGTGCAGAGCATGATCTCTAAGGTATGTTTGGAGAATGGCTGCATAGATTACTTCTCCGACTGTGCACAGGAACAGGACTGGGTGAATTACTGAAATACCAAAAGCTACAGTACATGTAACTTAGTGTAATCCAGAATTAAACAGTATATGAAGTACTTCAGCAATGCAATGCAATTCTGCTTAAAATTCATTTTACAACAGCTATTAGGGGTTTTCTTTGTTTTCTGTTTTACAGATGTGGTCTTTGGTCACTGTGTCCTTTAGGACACCATCTTGGGCACAGCATGTGTTTAGAAAACCTAAATCAATTTGATTTCTGTAAATAAAGTAGAAATGTCCCCTGTACTTTTGGGGAGATGACATAATTATTTCAAGATGAATTACAAATAAATTAATAAAATAAAATTTTAAAACTGCCACATTTTTTCATTAATTAACTAAAAGCTACTTGCAGAGGCTGCAATTTCAGTACATTGTACTTAAAAATATAATAGCTATCTATTTTCATTGTCTTGATTAGCGTTATAACTGAGATTGTCAGTAATATTCTACATGAATATTTAGTCATATTTGACAACTTAGTAACACAATTTTTTTATTTCATTTGTAAAACTTTGTCATGCGAAGTTCTTTCATAATATGGTAGTGCAGATTATCCTATGCTTGCCTAGATGTATTTTTTTTATGTCACCTGTGGGTGAAGTTGCTAGCTTTCAATGTCTATTGTTATGTATTCTTATTAAATTTCAAGAGTATTAAGACTACTGAGTTTATAAAATAACAGTAGCAAGTATTAAACAGTCTGAAACAAAACAAAAACCTTTGTAAAAATAAATTATACTGTACTTACAAACAGATATTTGATAAAGGATTTCTGTTTGGTTAGGAAATGAGGGGACAGCAGGTAACAATTTATATACAATCAGCATATTCACAAAGATGCCTGAGATCTTGTTCCCTGCGAGCTAGATATGCATAACCAGAATTAAGGAAGATCTATCTCTTTTACAGTTAGTACAAGTCTGTTTTTGCCAAGCAAGTCTGTCTCCTTTCCTGAAGTGGTTTCCCTAGCTCCAGCAGTATTTCCATATGAAACTCAAACCCATTGACGTTTCATTTTAAAATTACAAATTTAACCGCACGAATTTGCTGTTGTCATATGTACAAATCAGGTGAGATTAACCCAAAATAGTTTATTTTCTATGAACACACAAAAAAGTTATCACATTAGGTAGATTACAAAATTGCAGTTTGGTAAGTAGCCTACAGTAACAGTTTGTAATGGTGTCTTGCAAGAAAAGCAAAGTAGAAAACTTTTTCCCCATGAACTGCTTCAATGTGAGGTAAATGCATATAGTTCCTATAGATTAACTGTTGTATTGTAAACTGCAATAATTCCTGATCATGATGTAATTTGCTTGTGTGGCCATTCCCTTAATGACACTTGGAAAATTGTCAGTATAATTCAAAACCTACTGCTGTGGAAAAAAATAAATAAAAAGAACAGTCTGTTTCGGAGTAAGAACTTTCTTGCCACACCTAATGATAAAACTGTTGCCTTTGAGACTTTCTGACTTTTCTGTCGGCACAAGGAATTAAGTTAATACTGGGACAGGCAAAGAGAAGTACGATGCTGCCAAAGACGCATTGCTTCCTGAATATGTGATCCACACACTGAGAAAAGGACTCCTAGATAATCCTCTTTCCTAATCTAACTGACTTTAACTTTCTTCTCTAACATTTGCCCATTTTGTTCTTGACCTCATTCTCACCTATTAGAGTTAACTGTGAACATCTCTTAAATAACTCTGCAAAGCCGTTTAGCACTTGTGACCTCTTGTTTATAGATGTCCAGAAAAACAGAGGATAGTTGATCTAGTCTTTCTTTTGGGTACTGTATCATACCTGAATTGTCTTACTAAAGAGATGCCTTCAGTTTTTCTCTACTTGCCACTGTTTTATTGAATAAACTGATGTTTCAATTCAGTAACCCCAGATATGCTGATTTTGTCTGGGATAGAGTTAATTTTTTTCACAGTAGCTGGTATGGGGTTTTGTTTTGGATTTGTGCTGAAAACTGTTTGATGACACAGGGATGTTGTTATTGCTGAGCAGTCCTTACACAGAATCAAGGCCTCTTCTGCTTCTTACACCATCCCACCAGCGAGTAGTCTGAGGTTGCAGGATAAGTAGGGAGGGGATACAGCTGGGACAGTTCACCCCAACTGACCAAAGAGATATTCCATACTAAATGATTTCATACTCATCAATAAAAGCTGGGGAAAGGAGGAAGGGGTGGCATTTGTAGTTATAGTGTTTTTCTTCCCAAGTAACTGTGACTCATGATGGAGCCTGCTTTCCCGGAGGTGGCTGAACACCTGATGGGAAACAGTAAATGAATTCTTTGTTTCACTTTGCTTGCACACGTGGCTTTTGCTTTACCTATTAAACTGTCTTTATCTCAACCCATGAGTTTTCTTTCACTCTTCCAATTCTCTCCCCCATCCCACTGAGGGGGAGTGAGCGAGCAGCTATGTGGGGCTTAGTTGCCAGCTGCGGTTAAGCTACAACACCAGAGAAAAATCCATGGCCTGTACTAAAGAAATTCAACAAAATCAAGCAGTGAATAGAAGTCTTCAGTTCTTCTAACTGCAAAATGTCTGAACTTTAACCCAACCAATTTTCTCACAAAACTTCATCCCACTTAAATGAAAATGTCTGAAAGAATCTTGTTACATTGCAACATGATGTGCCTTGTGTAGCAGAATCCTCAGACATTAACTCAATTATTTCCTTCTCAATAACTTTTCTAAATCAAATAAAATTTCCATAATCAAAACAATTAACAAACTCTGTAACAAACTAAAAGAAACATTCATTTTCAAGAAGAAATTTTTCAAAGAAAAATCTTTCATCAAATTCCAGCACCGAAAGCAATAGATTGAAATCCTTCAGATACACAACATTTAACACCTGTAATAATCCACTGTAATCCCTTTTCTCACCAAACACTTCTTACCTACTGTTTTGAGGACATAAGATATAGAAACAAGTTTCACACCAAGTGGATTAGAAAGATAAGCCGATCCTTATGTCCCACTGGTTTTTAAGATATTGTCCTAGAACAAAGTCTCATATCTTGGCTCTACTGTTATCACCAATTGCAGAACCAGGATGAACCATTGTCTCTAGCAATAATTGACAGTGAAGAAATACAGGGGAAAGGGAATAGAAGGAAGGATTATGTGTTTTATGTTATATAATAATGAATATTTCCAACTTTTTTTTTCGCCTGGCCATTACTATTCCATTCATCATGATTGCTAATTTTTCTCATTTATTACTCTCTGCCTCTCCCTTTGTTTTTCCTATTCTAACCCCTGAAGTGATGATTCTAACTGAAGGTTTTGGTTGTTACATTTTTGTGATTGCTTTTGTTTGTTGGTTGTTTGGGTTTTTTTCCTTAAACAAGTGTATTAGTCTCCTGATGCCCCTAAGAATATCTGCTTGAAATCCATTTGCTCATCCCTTTACTCTCTGTTGCCTGGGGCAGTGAACAATATACAATTGAATGTAGTTCAATAGTTAACCACTGCAAATACCTTTAATTCTTACAGATTTGGAACACATGGTGCTGTTAGAATCCATGTATCTTCCTTCTACTCTCTCTTGTTATTTCAGATTGAAAGAAACTTAAATTGTTTTGAACAAGAACGTTCCCCTACAAAAGAAAAAAAAAAAAAAAAATTCAGTGAGTTTATTCTTTCTCCTTTTATGAAATTCTTCTGAGACTACTGGCTTTCCTAAACTCCTATATCATATCTCTGACTCCCATCATAATGATCAGTTCATAGTTAGTGCTTGTTTGCTAAGTTATATCAATCCTTCCATATACTATTTTCCTTAGACCCATGACCTGTACTTGAACCCATAATATTAAAATAATAAAAAATATTTATAACCTACATGTTTTACCAATCTTTATAATGTGTCTAGAATTATCAGACGCTTTTAAAAAAGAGGAAAACTCCTTTCATTACCGCTAATAGGATCAGTTTCCCTTTGTGCACTTGAAAGATGATCCTATATGCTTTCATAATATTCACATATTGCTAAAAACTCTTTCTCTCCTGTGGACTACTTCCTCTGAGAACCAAAGGTCAGGTTTTGGTTTGGTTTGGTTTTAATTATTTTGTGTTTCTAAGATGTTATTAGGAACTACAAATACCAACTGAAGGACATGGAAGAAGATCCAAAAGACAACCTCTACAACATGACCAGAATTTTATTAATGGTAACTACAACTTTTTATGTTTTATAGAACTCCATACTATATAGCAGGTTTCAAAAAAATATTTTCTTTTTCATAGATATGAAGTTATCTAATCTGGTTAAATTTCTCTTTTGTCACTTAGACTATAGTTTATATCACTATAACAAAGTCAGAAAATACACATAAAACTTAAGTTGTTTTTTCTAATAAACAAAACTGTTTCCTAATTTTGATGAGTTGATGGACTATTTTGTTTGTTTCTTTCTTTATTTCATTGTTTAAAGAGAAACCAATCTATACCACTTAAAAAGACTAAAATTCTCCTCAACAGAAAAGATCCAGAGCTGATGTCAATCCATGCAGTTAGGAATGTTCTAACCATTTAGAACTGGTGAAAAAATTGCATTACAATAACATTAAGAAAATCTTCATTCCCTCACTCCATGCCTTGAATTCTTACTGATGGCAATAAGGATGTTACAAGAATGGTATTCTTCTTTCTGTTTAACTTGAACTGATAGGAGTTTGAAAGAGTGTTTGGAGTCAAGTGAATGTTTTTTATTTGCTCTTCAAAAAGGAAAAATATGTAAGAATGCCGTACGTCATGTTCTAACTTTGGATTTTTTTGTCTCCTGTCAACTTAAGTCCTGTTCTATTTTTTCAACAAGTACCTCACATCTCACTGCACAATATGAGCATCATGAGGGAGAGGATTGTTAGGATGTTTTCTTTTGAGTTAATGACACATGTCTGCTTAGTGGAGATAATAAAACTCTTTGCATTAGCAACAAAATCAGTTTCTGGCTGACAGTTTAGTATTAGCTACTTTTTTTTTTTAACTAGTGGATCCATTTCTTCCAGGGCTGCAGCAATCCTGTTCTTGTATGGGTAGTTAAGCAAACCTGCCTTTGTGCTATTAACATTATGCAAATGAGGCTAAAATTCTTAATGCAATGACACTTTGGCTATAAAATGCGCTGTGGAGGGAAAATAAGTTGATAATGAAACAAGTATATTCACAGAAAAGAGGGAGAAGCAGATAACTTCCCATTTATTTTTGCATACTTTATAACCATTCCACATAAACTTCCAAAAAGGCCTTTGAAGTTATGCATTAGCGTAATTACTCTGTAATAAGTTTTCATGTTGTTTTTGTTTTTCATTAATTTCTCATTGTCTTACAAGCAGTTGAGTTACACTGTCAGTATGCATTTTGCTCAGGGCTAGTCCTCTTCCTCACTCCCTGCACGTACATCAACATAATTTTAGTTCTAAGGATGGTCCTTAAGAGTAGTTATGTACAGAAGACTCTTTCCTTCCTTCTTTCCTTCCTTCCTGCCTTCCTTCCTGCCTGCCTTTCTTCTGTCCTTCCTTCCTTCATTCCTTCCTTCCTTCATTCGTTCGTTTGTTCGTTCCTTCCTTCCTTCCTTCCTTCTGTGCCTGATTGCAGGATTGCATGTGCCAGCTATGCCAGCTCCTGACTCCCTGCAGATCTAGCTGCAGCACCCATGCTGAAGGACAGCTCTGACCTGCTTCCAAGGGGTTATGCTGATGAGTCTATGCCATGGTGCCACAAGCCTCACCCAAGTCCCAGTTTCCTGCTGGAAATAAAGCACAAAGAATTTCCCACAAAAATTTTCTTCATTAGTCCCATTAGTGCTATTTCCCAGACAAAATTAGCTTTTTCAGTAGTATAATTTTTATGGAACAATTTTACCCTTATCGATCTCCAGGCCTTGCACTCTCACTATAAAGCAGTGAGTATGTAAGAATAGAATAAGTCAGGCTCAGCATGTGGTATTATCCCTGCTGCTGACTGACCAGCCAGGTAGTGTAGATTACACTCTGATTCTTTCTGAAACCTAATAAGATGAAGGCCATTAGGATTTTGCTCTACAATTGAGCTTCTTGTATTTAACAATATCTTGCCCACATTAGCTTTACCAGAAATGAATGCCTTGCCTCTATGTGTTGGTTCTACTCCTGTTAATACAGCCCAGAAGACTGCTGGATCTCCTTGCTGCTAGAGCCTGAGAGACTTTTCTGCAGAGTTGCTCCCCAGCCCTCAGACCTCTGTTTGTGTCATTGCCTTTTTTGAAGCAGGGTGAAATATTTGCCTTCCTCCAGTGAGTACAGACTCGCTTTTTACTTTACAAGGACCTTGTTAAATTCCTTTAGTTTGCTTGAATACAGTCGATCAAATCCCATGTATCTGTAAGGGTCCATGTGAATCTTGCCATCAAAACCGTTTAATATAACATTAAAGTGGAAATATCTTTCTGAGTATTTTCTCAGAAATGTTAAATTCTAGCACTTTCCTAGGTAATAGTGGACAGAAATTTTGACCTGTGAAACTTTGCCAGTTCTTTTGCATTAAAGCTGTAAGTGAATCCCCAAATGGATCATAGACTGAGGATTATTATAATTTTCCTTGGTAAAAGGCAGTGCATTAAGAAGTTGTGATATGAAATTCATAGTCTATGTTCTGTACTCAGTTTCTGTTACTTTCTAGTCCCTGGTTACAGGTATCAAAATATGGATAATTCTGTCTGTCTGGAGACAACCTACAGATTAAGAGAATTTTTTCAGTGAACTATATGAACTCATACAGCATTCTGGAAATTATGGGTCTCGCTAAGAATTATCACATGAGGTAGAGAGCTTGGCAGAAAAAGACGAAGTTTCAAAACCTTAAACTTTGTTTTTAGTCCACATTGGAAGGGCAACAAATATTCTTTTGAGAATGGAATTTTGTAACAGAATTTTTTTTCAATATAATACCTGAGGTTTTTCATTCATCTCCTTTTCTCTCTCTTTCTCATTAGAAATGACCAGAGACCTCTGGACTGGAGAAAACTTTCCTTTGAAAAATTAATTGAAACCAGTATACCTTTCAGGAAATACATTGGCTTCTATAAAATTACATTTAGTCGCATCTGCTCCAGCCAGGTTAATACTGTAAGAATAATGATAATACAGAAGAGCTGCCTAGACCTTCTAACATAATGATGCAAACCTTATTTATAAAAAAATTCATTTCTTAGACTAATGAAGGGATAGAAGTTAGGAAAGTAAGAAAAGAGGGTAGATTAAAACAGGTAACTCTACATCTGATTTCTAACATTAGACAAAATAATTAGTTGGCTGTTTTTTTTTGAGGGTAACATAGATGGATTAGATCAACAAATCAGTTCCTGGGTTGCAATGGCAGGGGTATTACTAGCAGAGATAAAAATGTGTTCTTCCCATTGTACTCAGCACTTGTCAGGCTGCACCTGGAGTACTGCATCCAGTTCTGGTCTTCACTGTTCAAGAAAAATACAGACTGGAGAGGGTCCAAAGGAGGGTCATGAAGATGATCAAAGCACTGGAGAACCTGCTTTATGAGGAAAGGCTGAAGGAGTCACGTCTTTTTCCACTAGAATAGAGAAAGCTTGGACAGGGCGATATTCACAGTTTTCTAGTACTTAGAGGACAAACAGAGGTTATTGCTTCACAAGGAGCCGCATAGAAAAGACAAGGGCAATGAGTACAAGTTGTGCTGGGAGAGGTTTAATGTCACCACAATAAAAAAAAAGAGAGTCCGAATCACTGGAGATTTTCATGATACAACTGGACAGGGTACTACCTATTCTCATCTAGGCTACCTTTCCCAAAAAAGGCTGGCCCAGATGATATCTTGAGGAACTTTCTTCCAACCTGGCCTATTCTATGAGTCTATCAACAGTTTTATGTAATATAACTTGATTTTTTTTTCCTGAAATGTCCCAACTGTGAAGCTCTTTCAGAAGAGATTTTTTATTATTATTATTAAATAAAAATGAAAAAGTGAGGAGCAAAGTCACTACAAATTTCTTCGTATAGCTGATAATAACATTCAAACCATTAGTCAACCTGTTGCATATTGAGAGGTCTGTCCACAAAAATATGAGTAATCCTCATGATCATATGTGTAAAAGATGCAGGAACACTCACTTTAGCATTCTTACCGCATGGCATAACATGTTATAAAAATATGCTGATTGTATCACTGGGAATCCTCTCTTATGTGTGGGTTTGAATACAAGTTCATGCATTTAAATTTAACTAAAATTAATTTTTCCTTTCTATGAAATGAAATCAGATGCAACCCATCTCCAGGTTAATGTTGTTTTCGGAAGCATAATTTCAATTTGATTTTTTTTAAAATTTGTTTTCCCCAATTATATTGTCAACAAAATGTTACATTGATTGGAAACAGATTGGTTTCAAAATATTCTTCCTGAAGAATAAGCTCATATAGTTGCAGCTCTAACAGTGCAAACCAATGCTGGGCTGATGAAGCATTTCCATTATAAGCCTTAACTCTTACTTGTTACAGATTTTGGCAAAATTACTATGTGGTAGGAGATTTCTTATATGACTTCTATGGAATGTTTGATCAAATCCACTTCAAATTATGTGTTAGTCAGTAAACTTGGAAAGTGAGATATGTGTTAACACAACTTAAAAATGACAGTGAAGTATCTAGGCTATTGTATCCATTGGCTTACAATTTACAGCGAGAAAAGTACGAATTACAGCTAAAATAGAATACCACTAATTATGATTATTCATTCAGTTTTACCTAAGACTAAGGTAACAGAAATTCTGACCCTTAAAAATGGTGCATGTAGCTCTGTGGTTTCTCTACATGATATATTTTTCACTAGATCCACTCCCCAGGGAATATATGTCTTTTTCAAGACATAAAATTATAACATAATTATATATTATGTAACAATTATAGTCTCTGGATCAAACTGTAGCAAGTTAGATGTATCTAGAGCTATGACCTTAATCGTATTAGTTCCTGTTTGGTGAAAACAGTCAGTGATTGTAATACCTGGATAGGCTGTTGTCTTCTGCTTAAAATGACTGAAGTTTGAATTGGCAGTAACATCAATGAAACCATATGCTCTAGCACAATGTTTTTTACCAGCAAAAGTAAGAAAATTATTTCATATAATTTCTGCGTATTTACAGACCTACTGCTCTCAGATTTGTGCATCACACAACCTATAACTTTTTGTAGGAAAGAAGATTTACTCCTTGTTGCTGTCTGCAGACTCTACAGTAAGTAGACATAGTGAAATGATGATTTATCTTGCAATATTTCTACGGATGTCACTTTTATTTGCTAAACAGAAGTAACATTCCTTTTTCCTTATTTCTATCAGTTGCTTATTGGTGGAAATGTACAGTTCTTTGCTAGTTACATATGCAAACAAATACATCTAGAGTAAGTAAATTCATTAAGCATTAAGGCAGGGCACGAGTGCTTGGAGATCAAGAGTAGGAATCAGCTCATAACAGTGTATTTTGATCTGGGCATAGAGGCCACCAAAAATACAATTTGGGTCAGATTCAAAGAAACCAAAGAAGGCTTTTCTTCTCATGACTTACAAAGACATTATGGTTGCCAGAATTTTTACAAGAGTCTGCAGAAATACTGGAAAAATATTGTCAGAGAGACCCATCATGGAATTAGTAAGTAACAAACTATTCCATGCTTAGAAAATCTCCAGAGAAGATAATAACTGAAGCCTGGACTTAGACAATGAATAATGACCACTGTTGAAGGAATAAGTCTTGGCTAGAAGTCTAAACCACGCCACTACAACCACTTTTGTGTACTTGCATTCTGAATTAAAGAACTTGTGTTTTCAATTCCTGCATCTAAGGAAATGGTGAACATTGGCTTTACATCCTGACCAAATATATTTCAGTTAGGGAATTTTTCGTGTAGTGGAAAATTATGAATTTCACTCCGTGACTTCTTCATTTCACACAATGTTTAGGATATTTCTGAATGGAAGGCTGAAATAGGTAGATAAATGTTAATAGTAGCAACAAAAATGCAATTACTGCTTATAACAAGACACTGTGCAGATAGTGTCACATTACTACATAGAAAAAGGCCAGAGGTCTTAAATATAATCCACTATATCTGTCTGTTTGTCAGAACAGAGCAACAGAAAACTTGACTTGGCCAGGCTGGAATATTTAAATCCAAGTAAATGAGTGAATGAAAACTACAGTAAATAAAATAAACATGTGAAAGAGGAACCTGAGTCTAATGAGGATGCTGATTGTTGGCTGGGCAATGTTGATGCAGATCTGCAGGACTGAAATAGATAAAATTTTATTTGAAGATTAAGTTTTATGTTATTTTTGTCATTAATTATTTGTAGATCTCACTATATAGAAGTGTAGAAACATACTTTCAATTGTGGTTTCCAACAACATTTATTCATGTTCAACTGATAACAGACAAAGGCCTTGCAGTGAACAATTAGATTGGTAAAAATAGCATACAGTCTGAAGGAAGGTGAGATCAGGTGAATTAATGAGAAATTTATATAGTATAACCATGATATTTCATCACATCTCACTGTGTGAGAGAAGTTGGGAAGAATAACAAGATTAAAACTTACATTCTTAAAATCTAAGATGCTTCCTACACTGGAGATAATCGATGTGATAGGGGTACAGAAAGCTATAAACTAGTACTGTAGGATTATTAAGCTTATTACTAGTAACCTATTGGTTTACTAAAACCACATTCATGCCTATTTGTCCTTGTCCTGTGACTCACTAAAAACTCAAGTGGTAGAGGGAAGAGAAACTGATTGTTGTCTGAGTCCTTGAGACACCAACGATACCACTCCCAGGGATCAGAAAGGTCAGCCACTAGTATTTCAAGTCATCTTCTCTCCTCCATGGAATATTGTTTATTTTCTCCAACAGATCAGAAAAGGGATACAGGATACCCCATAAGCACACTAGTTCCCAGAGAATGGAAAGCATAGGGACATGCACCACAGACTCAAGAACATATCTATAAAATGTAGCTGGATTACCTTTACTGTGCTTTGCAGAAATTGTATTGGGTATTTTGAACCTTTCCAAGTACATATTCTCTGGAACAATTGCTTCATTGCATGTTCTTCATGTTGGCAGAAATCCAATAGAAATAGTGTGTCCAACTTGAATATATATCACTATAATTTACCTGCCTTTGGACTTGTGAATCTTCAGAAAATATTTCTTCTATTCTTGCTATTTTCCTCCCAGTTGGGGGTACATTAGTGCTGTAGTAGTAGTATTTCAATTATAATTAAGTAATGTTTTGAAAAATGGTTTTGGACACTTAAAAAATTTCAAAAGGTTAATTAAAAGGCTACTCTAACCTAAGAGCATTTAAAATAAGTAATTAATACTTCTAACACAGGATTCACATGATAAAATAAGCTGCCTAAATTATTCTACTTGAATACATCCCCTTTTTCTTTCACTGTATTTCTGGAATCTCACTTTGACATAGATACACCATTTTATGTGTATAACACTTCTCTGTAAGAGGAAGCAATAAATTTTTAATGTATATTTTTATCCTTGCACTGGAGGTTCTCTATGAGGAGTGTGGAGAAAGAGAACTGCAGGCTTTGCCTATGCTGCTTTCCCAAATATTATCACAAGAATTTGGTGTAGTTGCATACAAGAAGTGGAGGATGCTCAACAGTACCTGTACCATAATCCCTTATAACAGTAAGCCCCAGGTAACATATTGCCTGTAAGCAGAAATCAGCATTAGAATTCTCAGCTGCCAGAAGTAAATGTTAACCAATGTACTTTGAAGCATTATTGTAGATTATTGTGTGGATATGTTGGTTTAATAAGGAGGAATTGTTGAAATCTTAGAAAGAACACTGTTAAATTCCAATAATTATCCATTTGTTACTTCTATTTAATTATAGTGAACTATTTTTATTATTCATAAGCTTACTTTCAGAATTATATAGCATTGCAGAATGTTGTGATTTTCTCCATAGTATTACAAAAAAACCCCAAAATACCCAACACCACTGTTGTCTTACTTTGCATAACTGAAAAAAAGGGCAGGGAGCAGGATAACTTCTGTGTCACTGAGCTTGTAATGTGATAGTGAAATAACATGATCAGGCTGATTTGAATAATAAGATTGCAGGGTTCATGGTGTGAGAAAATCTCTTGCTGTGAGTATTCTGCCTTAACATTTTCCATGAAAGATTTTGTTGTAAGAACCATTTCTACTCATAAAAAAGAAATTGCAGGGGATATAGAGGTAAAAATATTTTTCCATACATCTGTGTAAGTGATATAATGATAGGACGCATATTTGACAAAAACATCTGAGTATAGGAAATTGTGAATTCGTTATTTATGAGATTTTGTTTTTAATTTCTGGATTATGTAATTGCCAATAAATCTCTTGCACAGAGGAAAGGGATCTATAACAAGACAAGAGCAGAAAACCCACTGTTTTAAAGACCTCGGTGCAACTCAGCTTTCAGGAGAGTGTTGAAAGTGGTGGTTACATTTCACACCCAAGGGATACCATTCTTTTCAATTATTAACTAATGTTTCAATTGTTTGCTGTAACTGGTACACACTTTACTCACAAAGGAGCTATAAAAAGCTTTTTGGTGGACATTAAATCAACTGTACTGTCTGGCCCTGAGTTTCAAAACAGGGTTTTGTTGTCTTTATTTCTTTTTCTCTGTAAGTGTGTAATACACAATAATGCCATACATATTCTGTGCTTTTCTTACAAATAGGCTTAAAATTTTAATGTCCTCCAAAAGCCATTAGAGGACTTTTTTATTAAGCAACACTTAAATAATACATTAATTCTTGTTTTGAGGATGTTTCAAGGGAAAATTTGGTCTCAAATCACTTCCGCCTCTCTGAGATAGTTTGTCACAATCTAGGATTAACATTTTCACCATTTCTGGGCTTCAGACACAGTAAAGAAGGGTGGGTGAGTGAACCAGATTTCAAGGTCAATTTTTAAAAAAAATAAAGTAGTCTTAACTTAAAAACAAATGTATAAAACTTTTCTCCCCTTCAATCTCTCTCTTCCCTAAAAAGACAAGAAACAACATTCCAGGTTTTGTATTTTTAAAAACAATCTCTTTATGGCTGGAATCCTTACTGTGACAAATCCTGTTTGGTGCAGGCTGAGTTGAAGAGAGAAAGGTGCTAACAGTGGTTTTATTAAGGGTTTAAGACCTCTACCCTGCAAATGTTTGAAAAACATTCATTTAAAAAATCTTGCTAAACTTACATTGTGACTTTTTTTTTGCATGTTTATTGAATTCTTTTCCACAGCCTAGTTAGAAAACCTGTCCCACTTTTCTGGAATCTTTTGTCATGTCACAGAATATAGTTAACTTTTTCTTCTATTTATTTAACATCCCTAATTATTAGGGGTATTTTTTTTAACAAACACAAAAGAAATTCACCTTTCCTGGCATCCTTTTTTTGTTCAAGGATGACCTCCTGTAGTCAGTAGTTTCTCTGGGAAGGCCAATGAGGCACACTGCACCCTGCAAGGCCGGTCTTTTTCTAGATATACAGTGAAAAGTGTCACTGGTACATAGATAAGCATAGTACTTAGTGAAAAGGATTTTCAAAATATTGTATCTATATACCTACGTTATGTGGAACATTCCTTCTGAGAAAATTCAGTGTGAAGAAAGCTGGGCTAGATGATGCATTTTTCACTGAATTGAAAGAAAAGCCTTTATTTGGCCTGGATTTAGCAGGTCAAATGTCAACTGCTTGGTAGGGAAAAAAACCAAGTAACTCATACTTTTACTTACGTTTAGCACTGGTTATAAAGCCATTGACATTGTGTTATATAGTCATCCACAGTGGTACATGCAGAGAACTTAAAATTAGGAAACCCTAGATAAAAAAGTAGAAATGGTTCCTGCAAACAAGCTTGTTAAATTATGGATTATAATGCAAGCAGATGTGATCTTTAGGAAAGGTAGCAGAAAATTGCTCCGCATTAACATTTTATGGGAAAGAGGAATGTAAATAGAAAATCTCTACTTTATTTTTTTTTTTAATGAATAATCTGATCAATAATCCCTTACATGAACTAGCAACAAAATAGGAATCTATATGAATAAAACCATGGTCTAGTCACTGCCATGTTCTTTGTATATCAGAATATACACAATATATTCTTCCTCTCATGAGACTACTTTCTTGACCACAGTAGTGTCTACATTATCAACCTCCAAAAAGTCTGAGTAAAAATTATGGCTCTGCATTTGTATCTGATTTTGTATTTCAAATTAGCTATCTAATCTCACATGTCTCTTAATTTTCTGTAATTTCCTGATGTGGAGGATATTGAGTCAGTCTGTCATTTCACAGAGACACTTTGAATAAACATGCGGTAGTTCTTGTTTCTCTGAAGAGAAAAATGAATCAAAAAGGTTTGCTAGTGATGAGATAAGCCTACTTCTGACACCTACAAGTATTCAGTATCTGCAAAAAAAATCCATCTGTCTGAAGAAAATGGAAATCACTCTTTTTGGAACAATAATTGTCATAGTTTGCTTTCAACTACATCTAGGAAGATAGTTGTTAGACATATGCTAAATTGCTGACCTGATGGATTTGCGTAAAATGCCTTACACAGAAAATAATGTGATTTTATTCTGACTATAGCACAATTGGTATGATATTTCTGTATGCCTGTGCATTCAAGAAAAATGCTGTGAGTATAATCAAGACCTACATACAGTGGGTTTTGATCTCACTAAAGCTTCAATAAGTCAAAATATTTCAAGGGAACTGCTTCCTAAATTGGGCTATAATAACCATGACAACTTCATTGCTTCCCTTCATACAGGAATGAATGTTCATGTTCTCAATCACAGAGCTGTTTTACAAGAGCCACAACAAATGAAGTTAAATATGGTATTCGCTGATCCCCTTAATTTTTCCTTCAGTGCTTATTTGTATATTTAAAGATATGGATTGTGACAACCACATCAAAATAGAGAATAGACAAATGTGAAACTTTCAACAGGTAGAGAACATAATTAAAGTGCAAAGAAAATAACACAAACACCCAGTGCAGGTTATAAGGAATTTGGTCAGCCCTGGAAACCCTTGAAAATACTAGGCTGGACAAGAAGTCTGGAAGAAAGGCTGGTCTTCAGGACAGTGAGGATGGGGAAGAATTACCTTTCTTCAAATATCACCAGGAAGACCTTGTGTGTTAACAACCTGAGAAATCAAAGATTTAAGGAGTTATCTTATTCCAGTATATTACTTTATTTCAATAAAAGGTTATGTTTATGAATCGGATGCCTTTTGCTCTCTTCTGTTCACACTTGAACACTCAGCTCAATATTCAGCAACAGAGACTAGAAATAAATACTTCTCTCTTTTTTAATTGTGAGGAATTATAAATTGAAATATACATAATATAGAATTGGGAGAGATTAAGATATTTTTAAAAATAGTCTTTATTCTGGTATCGTCTGATTTCACTTTTGGTACATATGTCTGGTTTTGCATAACTTATGCTAGTCTCTGCTCTCATCTTAAAGTTCATCTGCTCTGCTCCATTGAGGTGTAAATATACAATTATTAGAAAAAGTCGTCATAGCTTGGAATGATCACTGGCCTACACCTCCCTGAAACAGTATTTAGTGTCAGCTACCGTAAAACTGAAAGACCTTCTGGATCACTGAATTCTGTTCTTTTTCTTACTTCTAACACTGTATTACATAATTTCTCTTATAAGTGGCTGGTGGTCCATCCTAAAAGTTAAAGTATAACTTTTTTCCTGCTGAAACACTGAAACCTCTCAGCTTGGGTAATTAAAAGCCTTTTTTTCCCTGTCCTTGATTAAATTTATGCATCATAATTTTATAGACTTCTACTTTTTTTGCTGATATTTATTTAACTTACATTTAAATACAAAATTCAGATTATATATAAACATAATCTGCAACTTACTTTTAAGTCATATGTTGAAATAATGCATATTGTTTCAACATTCATATTTCTTCTTCACTTTTGTAAATTGGAAAGACCAGTATCTTCTATGCCACAAAAAGCTCTTCATTGCCTTTATCACTCAAAAAGAACATATGCCTGCTTGAGTGAATTGTCACGATGACCAGGAAAACAGATAATGCGCCAGATGACATCTTATAATACTTCCTTCAAAGAACAAAGGTTCTGGTACTTCCTTATCTATATTGAAGGATCCTGGGTTTATCCATTACACAGTTATCATACCTTGGCAACAGATAAACGTCTTCCAAACAAATTGTACCTGCAGGTACTTCTCCTTAGTGATCTCCCTCTTAAGGATTTCCCATCTTATAGTGTGGAATTAATAAAAAAAAATAAACAATAGTGAAAAGTTTGAGTCAGTTAATTCCTGTCTTATATTTATTAAAAATTTGCTCCCAAGAAACTGGCTGTTGCCCTAAATTCCTTGCTACATGCCAGGGAACTGGCAGAGAACTGAACTATCTTCTAGTATTCTGAAGAAAGATATATTTTTTTATTGCCTATTTGAATGTTCATTTTCCATGCAATAAAATTATGAAAAACTTTTGAAGGAAACAAGAAAGAAAAGAAGAAATCACTGGTGAATTTATTTAAATATGCCTTTTCCAAACTGCTATGTGCAGAAAAATAAGTAGGAAAGCTTATCTTGTATATTTAACAAGGCATTATATACATCTATATTCACAGGTTAGGTAATGAGAAATCTAGGATCCTAATTTTAATGATTAGAAAGTAAATTCATGTCTAATAGACTTGAATTTGTAATGTAAAAAATGGTGAAACTTTTTTATTCTAACTTTTCAAAATTTTAAAGAAAGTGATGAATGATATAGTAATTCAGAAAAAAAAAAAGTAGCTATGACTCTTTTGAGGGATAAAAATGACTAGGGAGTGAAGTCAGCAGGACTTTGCAGACATAACAGTAAGAATGTAATAATATGGTAACATGAATTATTGGAGATTACCTGGGCTATGATTTAGCTAATCTGTCCTGAATGCATAGAATTATATGAGGCAATGTTTGATATCAGACCCAATGTCTTTCTGTTCTTTTGTTTCATGCCAATGATGATTATAACTCCTCTGTAAATCTGATTTAGAACAAGCTTTGGTTTCATTTGGCAGCAGACAGACCAAGGGTTATCATAATCAACAACAACTTAATTGAAGAAACCACAATAACACTCATTTCTAGTTATGTAGAAAGACTTTTTGGAAGATAAATAATACAGTAACTGTACAAACCTCTTGAGATAGTAATTACACAGAGCTGGTAACAAGAATCAGGTTGATACAGACAGAATTGGAAGCAGGGACAGAAGAGTCCCTGAATTTCAGTAAAGGGAAATGCTGATCTCCTGATTATGAACCTAGAAATAAGATTAGAAAAAACTTTTCTTTAAAGCCATTTAAAAAGTTGTTAATATACCTGAAGTAAATGAAAATAAAATTTAAAGCAGCAGGTCTGACTCTGTCTGAACCCATGCTGAATGGGTTTCACCCATATAACTGTATAAGGATGTGAATCTTCTTCTGTGCTGTTCAGTAGATGATCTTGAAAATTTATATCTGGGTACTAATGACAACTATACAAGCCATTTCTCAGCCTAGAGATAATTGTGATGCATTTAACAGTGTGTAAAGCTGCCTTATTAAAGCACCTTCTGGAGGAAAAAAAAAAGAGGAATTAAATACTTGAAACTTCCTGCTATTGCTTTCTCAGATTTCTTAAAAAAAAGATGCTTAACTGATCACGTAATCATAGAATACTTTGGGTTGGAAGAGACCTCTAAAGACCATCTAGTCCAATGACTCTGCCATGGGCAGGAACACCTTTCAACAGTTCAGTTTCCTCAAAGCCCTGTCCAACCTGACCTTGAACACCTGAAATGATGGGGCATCTGCACCTTCTCTGGGCAATCTGTACCAGCGTCTTGCAACCCTCACAGTAAAGAACTTATTCCCTATATCTAATCTAAATCTATGTTCTTTCAATTTAAAACCATTGCCACTTGCCCTGTTGCTGTAGGCCTTGGCAAAAAGTCTCCCTCTGTCTTTCTTACAAGCCCTCTTTAAGTACCAAAATGCTGCAATTAGGTCTTGATGGAGCCTTCTCTTCTCCATCCTGAAAAACTCCAGCTCTCTCAGCCTTCCCTCATTGGAGGTGTTACAGTCGCCTGATCATGGCCCTCCTTTGAAACTAAAAGTAAGCTCCCTTATCAAGAGGGAGTCCAGACACTCTAGGCTACAACTGGACTCCTTTTCAACAGCAGATATTTAACAAATGCAGGTAGATAATGTCAGAAGCAGTATTTCACGGCAGAAAAAAATTATGACTGAAGACTTGAACATAAAGTTACACTATCATGCCTTGAAAGCTGCTGCATGCAGTGAAATGTTTAGGAGCATTAACTGACTCAGGAAGACAGGGAAGGTATTTTTGGTATCCCACTTGAATGAGAGATCACTTAGGCCTCTTTGCACAGCATTGATTGTAGATACATTAAGTCTACTTTAGACTGTTCTGCAGTCTGTGAAGCCAGAGGCACTGGAATTGATTCTTAGGCCTGTAAGAATTAGGTTTATGCAGCAACAGGATTAGAAGGATACAAAAGTGATTTCAAGCCACTTCAACTCTACAGCTGACTTCTGTAAATCATGTATACCCAGTTCTGCCATTGATAGGTGAGGAAGAACATACTTTCCATTTGCCAGCTACGTAAAACAGATTAGAAGAATCTCATTCTTCAGTAACTACTGATAAATAACAAGAAAAATTATGGTATACTTACTACAGAGCAGGAGGAATGGCTTGGTGTGGCCAGGGGCAGGCTGTCTATTTAAGAAGGCAGCTGTTTTTTCAATGTTGTTAGTAACCTAATTATACATTTATATATTTTTAATGTATTGAACACATAAATAGTAATGATTTTTTCAAAACACACTTTAGTATGCTTTGTTTTGAATTTACTTCCAAGTCAATTATCAATTGCTGCAAGTGATTGGAACATTATAACATCATTTAGAGACTTTATTTGGAACACCTTTTTCTTAAGGATAGTAAAAAGAGGAAACAGGTGCAAAGCTGCAATATTTGTCTCAAAATTTCTTAAGGAGCAAAGACTATTTAATGAGCTTTATTTTTCACTGCCATCAAAAAAACAATCTGTGAGAGTGAATGATAATTCAAACTGTTCAGTCAACAGGTCGTATTAGATTTTTTCCTTCTTTATGAAAATAAAAAAAGCCCGTCAAATACAACTTGCTGCTTTGGATCCTAGCCTGCCTACTGTTTCTCTAGAGTGATTGCTACATGGAAAAATAATTCCTAAACAAAAATATTGTCTTACCATTATGAAAATGGAAAGGTTTGACATCCAAAAATGTAATTGGTCAATATTTGTATGGCAAATTAAAAGCCAAAAGTTTTCTGATGACCAAAACTTAACTTAAGCACTACACCCTTAATCTATGAAGTCAAAATTTTGTAGTCCAGTTAACAAAAGAGCACAAGCAAGACTAGATATTTATTCATGAGGCAAGACAAGGCAATGCAACTTATTTTCTTTACAAAATTATTTTAATTGTTTTTAAAAGTATTTTTAGGACTAGAGTCCAACTTTAAACTTCATATTTAACAACATTGACATCATATACATTAAACTTAATATTTATATTATACTTCCTACATTAACATACTTTAACTTAATATTTAACATCAAAAAACAGTTTTATCTGCAACGCGCTAATTTAGTAATTTGTTGTTTTGGGTTTTTATTAAGTGGATAGGTAATTTTCTGCAAACAAGTATATTATTAAAACAGCTAATAATAATTTAAATATGAAGTAGTTCGATATTACCCAAATACATCACTCTGAAATTACAGTAGTGTAACTTTAAAATGCATTACATTTCACTTGCCAGTTTTCCAGGATTTTTGACATGTTAATAATCTCTACTATGCAGTAATAACAGATATTCTCTGCAATTCAAAAATAGTAATAAAACAAATGCATGCTTAGACCAGGAATAGTGCTACAGGTTTTATAGGACCAAAACAATTTTATCGGGCCAAAAAATAATATTGGAAGCCACAAATAAAAGTACTCTGAGTATTGTGGATGTCTCAATAAGGGGAAGATAAGCAAAGTGAAGAATCTGCTGCCCACCAATTTAGTGTCAACGTACCAGCATGTGCAAGAAAATCATCTTTCTCTGAATAAGCATAGAGTTGCATTACACAAACACACACTAAGCGGGGAAAAGGGGATAAAATCAAGTGCAGTAAAGGGGATAAAAAAAGCTCAGGTTGTTGTCTGTGGAATTATTTTTCCTCTGAAAAAGTCAACTTGTCAAAACTCAAATTGTTTATGAGGGAAGATTTATTTTTGTGCATTTTCCATTCCAATTTTGTTCTTAAGTTAGTTTTGACATGCTGAAACATCAAATATTATCTGTTTGATAAAGTGATATGTATGCAACTGTTTTGAGTTTGCATCGTATGACTTTAAAACTATACATTATTTTTAGTGAAGATGAAAGAATTAAAACCAATTCAATTGCTTTGAAATTAACAACATAAATGCTTTTATTTATCTGAGGGGGTGAGGGAAGATGTTCCACAAAAAAGTGGAATTGTATCATGACTTGAATCATAATGGAAAAAAAAATCATGAGATGAGAACCACTTTTAATTTAGTCTATGATGAACAGATTATGATTCTCAGAATTGACACTTGATGTGATTTCTGTCTCAGCTTGGATTAGACCTAGAGAGTGGAGAAATCACACAATTTGTAATTTAAATTGTTGATTTATTTATGTATTGATATACCAATTTATTTTAAAATGAGGAAATAAACGAAGGTCACAGTTCACTACATCTAATAAATCCAGAAGCCTTGTAAATAATGAATGAGATGTACACATGCAATTTTTCATTGTGTGGCTGCTCACTATGTTCTAATAATTACTTTTAAACACCTTTTCCCGGTAGATCTGTACAGCTCATACACATGTTTACAGGACTCGAGCTTACTAGCATATGGATAAATTGTTGTTACTGACAAAAAGTGTAGGAGAAAAGGGACAACAAACTTCTCTGGCTTTGACAGCAGCAGAACTGCCCAATCTCTGCAACAGGAATCCAAATTTTATCCTGCCAATTAAACTTTTAAGGCGTTGCAAACATATGAAAAGAATGAAACTAAGTGAATGGGAAAATGCTGGGAACTGCAGATTGAAAACAATTTGCCATGCTTAGTTACATAATGCTCATAATGGTTCATTTCACTTTCCATTTGTAAGAAATGAAGGGTATGTTCACCACACGAATAGATCAAATACATCCATATTTTTTAAAAAATATATTTTTAAGAAAGCAATTATCAAGACAGTTCCTTAGCCTGTCTTATATATTTAATGAAAATGGAAGTGTTTACTGTTTACTGGCACATAAGACATTTCATTCAGTATTACAGTTGTTCAAGAAGTAACATTTCCCACTTCAGACTTCCATGTTGAATTTTAAAACAAATAAAATGTTAACCTAGCACATGTAAATATTTGTGCATCTTCATGTAAAAGTATGCATATTTTATTTGCATCTAGTAAGAGTAGAGTGACAATGGCAATTATCCAGCAAAGTTGAAAGCCAAGGCATATAATAGAAGAACAAAACTTATCATGAAAGCCATAGATAAAAAGCCTCTTCATATACCTCGTAAGATCTTTATGAAGATCTTCTGCAGAACTCCCATAAACAAGTAAAGGTTTCACTGATGAGGGGTTTGATAGCAACGTTTATTCAAATTATTTACAGTTTTATGGTATCACCTGTTATTGTGCTTGCCACATTGTACTAGGAGGATGCAAAAGGGAAACACAGCCATTCTTCAGGCCATGATTGTCTTAGCATGATTTCAAATGCGTTGTAATGTGAAATCATGGCTTGAGGGCTACATATCTCTGTTACACTCCATTCTGCAGTATAAAGATACACAAAAAGGGTGTTTTAAGATACACGTATCTTTTGCCACATGAAGAAGATGAAGTAATAAAACATGGGATTTTTTTTGACAAAGCCAGATAAGCTGTCTGCATTTTTAAGTAGGTTTAATTGTCATCCTAAAGAATTTGCCAATACAGATCTACCAGGTTCTTTTATTGAAACTTAATCAACTGAGGAAAAAATTACGACATTTGATGCTACATTTTTTCTTCATGTCTTAGTTATAGCCAAAGTATAGTTGTATATTGGAAATGTTTCCAAAAGACATTTTGTATTAGAAAGTGAATGTTGACTACTGGAGTAAAAAGATAGAAACAGTTTTCAAGCTCAAGTGTAGAGTCTTACCATGGAACATACAATAAGAAAATGGAAGACAAAAAGTAAATATAACAGTTATCACAACTGATTAGACAAAATAGATATTGTTACAATCCCATGATCCATTCTTTCTTTTTCATTATTTGCTATTATGCCTGTAATCAGAAGTAATCAGTTTGTTCGGTTGAAATATACAGTAAACTATGTAGTCAGGGTTGTAATTTGTTTTCAATCAGTGTTTTTTAAACTGCAGTGAATAAAGGATTGTTATTAAAAACATGCTGAGAAAGATGATCACTCATCCAGGTTTTGTATTATTCATGAATAGTGTTGCAATTACAGTTATAGAGACTGATACTCTCCTTTTCCTCTATAATGACAGTGATGTCATGGGTTGTACCATTGTGATGATTTTCTAAAACAATTTTGTGAGGCACTCATAAAATGTTCTTCAAGAGGTTTATCTATGACCTGAATTTTCTGACTCCCCAGCCAAAACCTCACTGAAATACTACAGGGCCCTCACTGATTACCCACCAACAGTAACACTTCTGTAGGGGTTTTATATGATATGGACAAATCATTTGCTTACTCATGGTCTAAGGTGACTAAGTTATTACAAAATTGGGTAATAGTAGCCATCATCAATCACAGAATCACAGAATCACAGAATCCTTATAGTTGGAAAGGACCTCCAGAGTCATAAAGTCCAACCTTTGTTCTAGCATCTCTCTAACCACTACACCATATCCTCAAGCACTGCATCTATTTGTTCTTTAAACACCTTCAGGGATGGTGACTCCAGCACCTCCCTGGGCAGCCTGTTCCAGTGCCTAACCACCTTCTCAGTGAAGAATTTCCTTCTAATATCCAATCTAAACCTCCCCTGACGCAACTTGAGGCCATTTCCCCTCGTCCTATCATTACTAATTTGAGAGAAGAGGCCAGCACCAGCCTCGCTACAACCTCCTTTTAGGTAGTTGTAGAGGGCAATGAGGTCTCCTCACATGATGTAGTGTGGCAGATAAAATGGGCTGGTGGTAGCCTGATTCCTTCCGTTCTGAAGCTTGTCCACAGTTGAGGAAATAGGACTGTAGCAAAGCTAGCATCGCTGTACCAGCAGAGTCCTCTAGTGGTGATGCAGCCAAGAGATTTTTTTTTTTTTTATTTTTTCCCCCCAGTCTGCAAAATTGCTTTGTAAGCTTCTGAAGGGATGAGAAATGGAACCAAAAGCTTGTCTGGTGCTGCTATATCAGCCTCTGCCATTTGCTAGCATAGCAAGTACGTAGGACTTGGGTGTTTTTTTCACCATGCTGAGTAATGTGCTTCAAATAAACATTACCCTGGTCCTGGTCTTCAGTCAGGAACTGTACTCTCCATAGAAAATTAAGGTTTCTACTCCTTGAGCTTTTTTGACTCAGAGTCTTTATCTCCATGAGCCTAGTCCCTACTTCAGGTCATGTGCAGGAGAGCAGCAGCATGCCTAATGCTAAAAACAGAGCCCAAGCAGTCCTGCAGTGCTTCTGTTCTGTGCTGGTGAAAGGATGGAGTGGCAGCAGCTGGGGAGCTGCACAGGCTGTGAAGTCAGTAACGTGTCCCTGCTGCTCAGCCCTGCCTTGTCTTATCCATCACATGTGGGTAGGACCATGGGATGTGAGATGGTCAGATGGGAGGACAAGTGCCTGAACCACCTCTTCTCCACTAAGGAATCTCTTGGCCTCAGTAGTGTTGCTCCTAGATTCCCAGGAAATGGCAAAGTTTTGAAAACTGGTTTTTACCTTGTAAGGAAGGTGTGAGGTGAGTTGTCTCTCTGCTTGCAGAGATTTAGGTGAGGCTACAAGAAACCACGCTAGTTCTAAGACCATACTTCAACCCTCATTGAAATTAAATGGGGCATCCACCTAGAATATACGCAAAGCTAACAGTAAAGCTCATCCCAGGTCTTCTTACATCCTGCAAGTTCCAGAAATAACAGCAATTAATCTTACACATCCTTCCTCTCTTTTAAGTATCCTGTCCTAGCTGGCTAGTGATGCGTTTTTCAGTGTCCAGCTACAGCAGGTAAAGAACACTCGAGTATTTTGTCGTAAATGCAGCCTGATGCAGCCAATCTGCTGACCTTCTAGACATTGAGAATAACTGAGTAGTGCTGGTTTAATGTGAATTAAATCCAGTAAGGAACCTGTTAATCTTCCCAGGTATTTCTAAAGTAGTGTGTGTGGATGGAGTTTGAGTGTTTCTCTGGCATGAAAAGATGAGTAAGCCATCTGCCACGTGGTCAAGACTGGGTTCATAAAGCAAATACAATCAACTTTAGGAGGATACCTCAAGAAAATAATCAGCAAGTAAAAGATGAAGTGATGCCTCTTCCACTAGCTTTTGGCTGCTTTTCATCCCAGTCCATTCTCGTGGGCTAGTAAGAATTTCCTGTCTGCATGTAATTCCTGGATCCTAAAATTGTACCCATTCACAAAACTTGGGAATGGGTCCAGTTGTGTATAGTAGTCAAGATTGGTATTCTCCAATCAAAAGCTTGTTCGTTCTTGCTGGTGCTCTGTCTATTGCTGTTTAGTGATTTAGGTTTTTTAGGGTGCTATGTAATGGCTGTCACCATGAATCTCAGCCCATCTCACCGCTTTCTGTTGTACCATTTCTTCCTGCAGAGCTCCCTATGGAAAACAAGCCAAAAGCATGAGCAGCTGAACCAGAGACCTAGCGCTCTGAGTCAGCTCTCGCCCATGACAAACTCGTACCTTCTATTGAGCTCATAGGGGTGTGCATAGATCTCAAAGTTCATCCGGATAATTACACTAAAATTATGGAAAGGTAGCCTTGTGCAAGTCAGCTTTCCATCAAAGAGAAGTCTTTTCCCTTCTAGACCTCTCCAGCACCGTAGAGGTTATATTCTCCCTCTAGCTAGGAAATCGCCATAGCAGGTTGTGACTGTTTCCCTGCCTGCAAGGGGAATGGGAATATCTCTTCCAGTCTGCCATATGATTTCTTTCTTGGGTGATCTTTTTACCGCACCCCTTTTACGGGTGAATGTCCTAACGAGGATTTTGGTTTGCTATGTGTCACTCCAGAAATACTTCCTCTAAACCAAGTGAAGGCACTCGTTCTCCTGAATGAGGAGGATCGTGGCTGCAATCAGGTATTTAGAGCGGCTCTTGAGGTAGTATATCAGTGTGAGGTACAGTGTTTCCTTCATTCATCTGAAACACCCCAATTAATTGTCATTATCTTAAAGCAGCTGAGACAGTACGACACAATTCAAATGCATTTGGGAATATCTAGGACGTGACCTGTTCTCTAGTTCCTTCACTGGGAAAGGTAGGGCAGATTGTGTCAGAAGCCTTAAAAGATTAAGCCTGGGTGATTATTTTATTTTATTTTTTCTTCTCCCCTTACTTCCGTGTGGCAAGAGTACAATCAGGTTGTTTTAGAAGAAAACGCATAAATGGGCAAAAGCAAAGGTGGATTCTACCTAATGCTTGAAAATAATTATTTTGTATGAATAATAAGACTTCTTTCCTGTAGAGTGAATGAAAGGGTTAAATGAGCTTTCATGGCTTTCAGCGCAGTTTCCACAATATTTTTTTTTTTATAGTAGGCTCCTTTGACAGTTATTATTTGATGTTGGCTTGATAGTTTTGTGTGTAGCTAAATCAGTGATTTATACCTCCTTTGAAACTGTACTGAAACGAGAATATACTCACCATTTGATACTGTAAAGTAAACAAAATATTATGGAAACTCTGCTTTGGTCAATCTAGACAATTTCATAGAAGGGAAGGAAAAATTGGTTACATTTAACTCAGATTTAAGTGGCAGCTGGGTTCACAAATCATCAGCTTTATTTATCTTTAAGGCTGATCTCCAAATTAGGCTGTTGATATATCCATGTAACTGTGAAACGGAGGCTATTTTTCTTCTAAGCATGAAGCATAAACCCCATGCTTTATCATTAATTTGGGGAATTCAGCACAAATAAGGCACAGCGTTCTTATTGTGTCACAGATATATATTTTTCCCAGTGTGACTGGACTGCCCTGGTAATTGTTGAAACATCTCAATTGCCCAAGCCTTTTTTATTTATTTCTTTCATTATCCTTCCAAAAGCTTCTGAAAATTTGCTGCCTTTCTTTTTGTATGGGGATCAGGGTTTCTTTTAGACATTCTTTTTCATAACTTTGGGGTTTATTCCTAATTCCTAATAAGGAACAAAGCTAGCGTTCTGCGAGAGAGGTTTTCCACTAATTTGTACAGAACAAGGAGAAAGATGAGTTTCTGTGGGAGATCGTTCATGCATTTTTCTTCTTTTTCATTTTCTAAGTAATTCTGTTTAAATAGCTAAGATTTGGCAATGTGTCCCCATAACAACCCAACCAGTGACTGAAATGAATCCAGAGAGAGGACTGGGAGTCAGAAAAGAAGCCTGGATATAGGGTGTCTTCTGGAGAGATGTTCTTTTCTCTGTTGCTTATTGAACCTGGAGAGGCTTTTTTTCCTCTGTTCCTTATGGAGGAAGACTGAGGTGACTTCATCTTCCTGGGCTTGTGGTTGATTTCTGAGGTCACCCCTTTCCGTGATGAGCCTTGAGAAACCCCAGAGTAGTGCATAAACTCCTCACAGACTCCCTAGCTCTCACTGGGCTTGTCTACATGGAGCCACTCAGAAGGGTGAAAGTGGAGGAGCCAAAATTGGGATTGGAGGGACTGCCTTTCCAGGAGCACATCAAGAAGAGTAAGAAGTTTCACTGCACAAAGTCCTTGATTATTTTGCATGTTGCAGTATGCGTCTGGGCTTGTGCAGTGGCCTTGGTTTAGATTTGTGTTTGCCAGTGCAGTCCAAGCAGGCTGCTGCTTCAAGGCAAGTTGCACCATGAAATGACCCCCTTTTTCACAGAGATCTGTGGAGTAACATCACTAGCTGCTTTCCATGGAAAAGGCAAGTAAGCAACTCAAAGCTAATTAAAAATTATCATTAGTAGATCAGAGCTGGAGGCTGCCGCTAATTCAGAAGAGAAGGAATCAAGTGTTTTATTTTTAAGGGGGTTCAAGCTAACCAAACAGAAGTAGAAGTCAGAGGGGACTCCTGGCTCTCCTGGGAAATGGCAGGTTTGCCTCAAACTGCAGGGCTGGATATGGAGGGGTGGCCATTAGGGACAAAGAGTGGGAAGGTGAGCTAGGGACTAGAGGAGGGGTGGAGGAGGGAGGGACTGTATTGCTTCTGGCAGAGCAGACTAATTACCTTTGGGAAGGAGGGAGTCTTAAAAGTAGAGCTAGCTTCGTGAAGTTAAAATAGGTTTGGCCAGTCTGAAAAAATGGATGAAAATGAATGCTGCCAAGCTAATGCTGTTCTGCTGCTGGCCCTGCCACACCTCACCAAGGATGGTGGGGAAGAACTGGCCCCTCAGGATAAATGCAGGGGGAAAAAAAAAAAAATCTTCTTTTTTGTCATGTAAAAACTATAAGGAGGCCAAACATAAGGTCAGGCTCCTGGGATCCCCAGCTAGCTCCACTCCAGTTTCAGCACATGAGCCACAGAGAGCTTTAGAGGCTGTAAGTTCATCCCAGTGCTCCTGCTTAAGCTCCCATGCACTTGATCCCTCTGTCATTGAAGTTAGCATTTGTCTGATACTTGCCGTCTGTCATTGCATCTGCCGTTTCCAGCTTTAGGTATCACTTAATCCTGCTGGGTTCAAATATTAGCTCACAGAGCCTTACCTTGATCCTGTATCTTCCCAAGTGGGTACATTTCTGTTTCTCTTTAGCAATCGGTTCCACGTTTCTATGCAATTTTCAGTCTTCGTGAACCAGTTTTCCTGTTAAAGCAAAGACTACTTGATGCTTCCATCTGTTTGACTCTCAAAACACAATTTCTTACGGTGTTCCTAAAACTGTGCAGGAAATGTGCTGCAGCAAATGAGCATCTTTTTTTTGTCTGCTCTGAATTGTTGTTGTTATGTGTTTTACAAGAAGTCATAAATCTAGCATGAAGTGTGTATCTGTTCTATGCCTTTCTCTATAGGGACAATATCTTTAAGTGGTGCAGTTGATTCATTCCTCTGACAGAGTACAGCTGAAGAAGAATAAGCTTTGGAAGGCTGCTTTTCTGTCCCAAGACTTCAAAAATTATCCAGGATAATTATTTGGATCTCATGATCTTTAAAACACTTGCAAAGTCTTAACGAGAAACTTTATTGTCACACAAATTTAGTTAAAACAGAGCGGTGCTATAAATGACACAGTCTGCATTCTTGCTTTTGTCTTTTAACCCACATACAGTCTTGAGATGTTGATACTGTCATAAATGGTTCTTGTTTTCATACTTAATATACAATTGTATTTTGGCATGGCTGATGGAAGGTAACAAAGGTAACAATCTTTTTTTGACCTGCTGTAGGGCCACACAAATCAAGACTTACTCCTGGGACAACGCGCAAGTGATCCTGGTTGGAAACAAGTGTGACATGGAGGATGAAAGAATTGTTCCTGTGGAGAAGGGGAAACATCTGGCAGATCAGCTAGGTACACGGCAAAGCTCTTCTTTCTACTCTTTTTCCTTTGCTTCTGTTACTGTGTCCCTTTTAATTTATACACTAAAAAGTCCTTCCAGGGGTAATACTTAAGTAATGGTATCACGACTAAGAAACGCAATATATTCTTGGTCGATATTTTACTTGCCTAGTGCTGAATGCTACCTCATAGTGTTGCTCCATCTGTAAAGCTAACATCTAAGGATGTAAGGAAGATCAAGTTTGTCTGGAGAGAAGAGGGAAATGACACTCTGTTACTGATGTGGGACAGAAAAAGCCGAACAGTTCAATTGAGAGGAAGCTGGGATTGCAATGAAAATTTTTGAATGAACAGCAAAACTTAAACTCCTCCTAATTTCTCATTTATTTTTTTTTTTTTTGTGCTATATATTATAGCATATATGATATTTTAAATATGAAATCGGTACTTCTGTATTCAGATTTAACTATTCTATCATCTTATTTTAAAAAAATCATAGTGGCAAGTAAATCCTCTTAAAATTTAATTCAGTTAACAGCGGAGACCCTTCCAGTGGGCATACTCTAAATGTTTGTTTAGCTTGTATGCATAGAGATTCTTACCAGACCCAAAGGAATCCCATCGTCCCCAATTTATAAAATCCTGTGTTGTCTTTAATCCTTAAGCAGTAATTGAAGGGTGTGTAATATGCTGTTAAACTGGGGATACTGGAGTTCTAGTACACACTGTATACATTGTTCCAGTTTAAAGTGTGACCTTGATGAAATTGCCCATTATGATTTAATCTTAGATAATAAGTATTTATTAGTTGGGGGTTTTATTATTGCTGTGTTGGGCTTTTTAATGAAAAGAAGGTATAGAAACCTTGCTCATAGATGACTGTAAAGTATGACTCTGATAGGGACCTGTTACATAAACAAAAAGGTGGTCACTGTTCCAAAGAGTTAAGAGCAATCAGATTTGGTTTTTTCATGTTTCATGTCCAAGAAATAAAAGCATGTCTGCAAAGGCCTTGAGCCTTCAAGTGTAAATTCTACATACACTAAGCACAAAGGGGTCCCATTTATGATGGGAGCTTTGAGGCACTGCCATCATAAAAAAATAATGAGCAAATATCAAACTAAACTCTCTAATTTCCCATATTATTATTATTGTAATAATAATTCTTTACAAGAAGGACTAGCAAAGCAAACAAAGACATGAGTAGTTCACAAAATCAGTTATGGGCTCTTCTTTACACATTGGAATTTAATTTGCTTTTGAAAATATAATGTGGATAAACGCAGTTCCTGGCTTACCGACTCTCAAATGTGGTGAATGATGTGTGTCCATGGATTTTGCAAGAGTAATTACACTGTTGGTAATTGAAAATTTGTCCAGAGCAATGTAACAACAAATAGAGAGTTTTACTGAAACTCCCACTCCTATTTCAACTTAAAATGTTTTTTTCCTTCACTCAGTATTAATCTGCTTGTTTAAATACAAACTTTGCATCTAGAATCTGGATCCTTTAGGTATGGGAACTTCAAAACACACATGCACAGAGAGTTACCATAGCAACAGACTCCAGCAGGAGGAACCTGTTCTGCTGAAGAATCCCCAGTTATGCTCCCAACCTCTCCTTGCACTTGTCCAGCTCATTTTGGAGAAACCTGTGCCAGTGCAAAGGAGAACAAAAGCTAACCGTGCCTCTGGAGAGTGCTGTCCCAGTCCTCCTCTTCTGTAGCCTCCCAAAATACTAAATGCTCTTTTTAAAAGGGTTGAAAAATATATCTGTTTTTATCAGTCAGTTTTACCTTACATTAACTGTGCTTACGTGTACAGCATTATCTGAAATTACTGTTAGGTGGGAGAAATCTCTTTAATCGACTGTCAACTGCTTAAACTGCTAGCTTGCATCAGAATGAGCCACATAAAGGTTTTCCTTCAGCATGTTTATCAAAGTTTGTATAATGACATTAACATCATTGAAGTCATTTCCGAATCAGATTAAGAAATTGTTATTGGCCTGAATGTGAACTAAATCAAAACAGATTCTGCCACAGCAGAAGCTGAACCAGTGTTGGACTGACAAATACGTAAGCTCAGTTCTGATTTCTTGTGCCTTTTATATACATTTCTAATCATTATCAAAGATGGCAAGTGGGGCAGACAGAATCCCCAGAAGGAGGCAAACATCTCCACCATCACTTCACCCATTGTCCCATGGTTTTAAAAAAGGTGTTAGAATGGGGTAGATACCTACTTGTTATCTCAAAGGTCAGGGTGACTCAGACTACCAGCAGAGGCAGACTAATCCATTAAGGCAACTTATCTCTCTCTTCATTTGTGGCAGAATCAAAGAAAACTGATACAATGCAGAATGCCCCCAAAATGAAGCACAAAGAAACGCAGCTTATTGCAGAATAAACTCTCTGTGGTGCTTGAGCTATCACTGTTGGCAATATAATAACCTGGTAGAACAGAAGCGATGGCCATTGTAAGTGGTAGTTGGCCTTTGAGGCCCCTGGGGTTAGAAAGATAAATACTCCACAGCTCAGTGTATTGCTGCTGACTGAGGCAGGGTTTAGGCTGGTCTCTGAGAAGGCTGTTTGCTGTATTGCAGAGTGTCAACAACAGCAGCAATAGCTGTCTGTGCCCGCCGCACCCTGGCATCACTCCAGCCTGGCTGTTTGAGGTTGTTTTTAAGCAGAAGTCGTCAATGTTCGAGAATCCATACTCATCACTGCAGCCAGGAGCTGGTGACTGGACACTGAGATTCCTCTGTAGAAGGCACTCAACATTATTTGTAATTCAGCAGTGCTGAACAGCCCTTGTGAGGAAGGGTGCTCTGTCGTGACATGTGCTGTACAAGTATTAACCACCCTGAAGAGCTTTCCATCCAATCAGACAAAGAATGGGGAAAACACAACCAAAATTGTGGAGCATTTTTCTCAGAAGTGCAGAAGTTGGTCAGCAGAAGGAACGCAACCATGATCTTGCTTTCCTTTCTGGTCTGTGCTCTTGCCAGACTGCAGCAGTTGTTCATAGAGTAAGCCTGGCCCTGTCACACAGGGGCGTGTGGAGCCCAGGAAGGCCCATCCTTACATTACTGAAATTCCTGAGTTTATTCAGATCTGCAAAACTGTTTGCCAGGGCTGTGAGAGGGATCCATTTATACCTTTGACTCTTACTGGTGCTTGATAAATTTTAGAAGTATTTCTGCTCAGTATTCTGAGATCGTGGGAATCAACTGATCTTGAGAGTTATCTCATGTCTTGTTTTCTTCAGGTGAATTCTGAAAAACAAAGTTCTTAGTATTTTAAAAACCATCTCTATTACCATCAGTCTCTATTGTTTTTGTTCCCCCGCCCCTACTTTTTCCTCACAGGTTTTGACTATTTTGAAGCTAGTGCCAAAGAAAACATCAACGTAAGGCAGGTGTTTGAGCGTCTTGTGGATATAATCTGTGAAAAGATGTCGGAGAGTATGGAATCAGACCCTTCCAGGGGCACTTGTGGAAGGAGCATGCGACTCACAGACAACCCACCCCCTTCGCAGCAGAACTGCTCATGCTAGTGACCTTTCTCACTGAGAAATGTCCTTCTCCTTTCCTGACTAAATTTAATCTTTTCATTTGTGGTGGTGCGTTATCATGTAGTCCAAAGGCAGAAGTCTGTTGTTGTAGGAAACTGGTATGTTTGTTTATTGTGCTGGAGTGTTAATATTATATATTTCCTCATCTAATAATTTACAATACAAAAATCTGAATAAATATTGTAAGTGCACCTAGTGTTAATGTGAGTTACACTGAAGAATAAGAGTTGTATAGTGTTGCAGATGTTGTTTCCACAGAGAATGTTGCTTTTTTAATAATAAATTCCTCTACTGCAGAGAGAGGTTTTTTTGTCAAGAACAGTAAGAATCACAAAAAAGAAAGCAGCAGGTCTAAAAAAAAAACAGGGAAAAAAATCTCATAAAGAATGAATATGATTTTGGGGGGGTTTTTTGATATAAAAATTAAATCAGTCCCCAGATATTTTGAGAGCCATTGTTGCTGTTCTGTTGACACGGACCTCAGTTTTTCGGTACGATGGTGCAGAAAGCAGTGCATTTCTGTCTGACAGTTTGAGGTCCCCCAGAGAGTGAAGACGAAGAGGGAATGGATTTTGTGTCAAGCCTCTAAACAGAGGAAGAGCACATGGAGGTATCAAAGCTGCCAGGTAGGACAGGAGGCGGAGAACGCCTTGCAGCCGTACCTGCATTTCCCTGTGCTCTTGGCTGGTGCTGGGTGGAGGAGCAGAAGCTCTTCCAGGGACTAACTTGGCTGCATCTTCCCCACAGTCACCAGTGCTGGGGGGGTTGCTGTGTTCAGCACCTCGCTGTGCCCAGTCCTGTTTCTAGAAGCCCAAGAGCTGATTGTCCTGTGGTTTTTCCCCTGTAGTTTTACCTCTCTCCAGGTTTGGATCTGCTCTGATCAACTGCTTGATGGTGGATTTGTTGCAGGACAAAGGACAAGAGGAATTGGCTGCTGCAAGCTTAGCTGGAGGCAAAATCTGACATGTAAGACTTGGAACAGCAGTGTCTCAGAAAGATAAAAATATCAGGAGCCAAAATGTGAGTGCTGGCAAATATTAGTGCCAATATTATTAGATTTTCTCTCCCCATTTTGTTGTTTGATTTATTTTTGTAATTTTGTGCTAGATAGGTGCATGTGTGGGCATAGTTCTTCTGGTTTCAGCTGCAGCCACAAAGCATAACTTAAATAAAGGAAGCTTGATTGGTAGAATGTAACTGAAAGTGGAAAATAGCAAAGACATCCCGTTCGCGCTATTATATGGATGTTTTGCTGCATCATTCTTTGGAAGGAGGGACAATTTTTAATGCTTAACACCTAAAATATTCTTAGGCTTCCAGCATCTCAAAAGTTGTACCTCTGTGTGCAGAACTCTGCATTAGCCACAGGCTTGTATTTCACTGAAATTCCTGGGGGACCTGCTTTGGCATGTCTGTGACACGACATACGTGGTATGGCTTGATGGTCACACCCAGCTCCAAACAGCGATTGCAAGTTGTGCCTGTAAATTAGGTGGAAACAGAGTTTGCTGTTGTAAGGTGAAAACTGAGAAGTTTTATGGCTTTACCTTAGGCCTGTGAAGTCCTCTGAGTGAGGAGACTTTCTGACATCAGAAAGTGGAGTTGAGTATCTGCCCACTGCACTGTAATTTGCTGGATCATGACACGAGTAAATACTTCATAATTTTGTTCTGTCTTGAAGTGTAATAGTTCTATGAAAAAAAGCACAATATTCTGGAGAAAAATGCAATTACATTGACATAGTTTGAGCTCATTGTGCTAAAGGCTTGACCCCTTCGTCTGTTTGTATGCTGCTTTCAGAAATCCTTGCTGTGACTTTTGGGTGTGTGTGATCCAGTCCTGAAAGTGCGACTTGTGCGGTGCTAGGAACGTGGTTATTGTACCTAAATCCCTGAAACTGCAAAATAAAGAGAAATGTCCTCACCAGGTGTGGCCAGAGAGCTTGTCTGAGCAGCATTACGAGCACGTTAGGCAATGGGGTGCCTGTATAATGAAGGTATCTTTTAAATGCTTTAAAAATACATCAGGCTACATTGATCTTTGACAGGGTGATGACCCTTGAGCCCAGCACTTGGGAATCACTCTGCAGATCTAAAACAGAGTGAAGAAAAGGATTATTTGGCCAATAAGTTTGCAGTGCAGTGTTCTCATTGTAGCAGAAGCATGTTTTAGGGCAACTGGTGTAACTAGCAAAGAGAAATACAAACTTCCACAGCGGGGAGCGAGGATTTTGAGCTGTGCAGGTACAATGGAGTACTTCAGTGTGAATAATCATTTTTTTTCAGCTCAGCAACTCAATGGGTAAAGAAAATGGATTCAGCAGAAACAGATTTTCAATTCTTTGGTTTTACTTACTTTTTTTTTTTTCCCCCCCCAGAAAAAAAGA
>JAVSBS010010611.1:53358-74343 GCA_033124195.1 Coracias cyanogaster
GCCTCGCTACAACCTCCTTTGAGGTAGTTGTAGAGGGCAATGAGGTCTCCTCTCAGTCTCCTCTTCTCTAGACTAAATAAACCCAGTTCCCTCAGTTGCTCTTCATAGGGCATGTTCTCCAGCCCTTACACCAGCTTTGTTGCCCTTCTCTGTACCCACTCCAGCACATAGTGTTTGAAATAGGCAGTATACATTTGACAAAATGTACATGTCTGCATCTGATGTAGACATCCAAGTTGCAACAGAAAGAAAAAGATCATCCTACAATATGATGAAATAATTTCATCCAATTATGTCCTAAAGTTATTTATTTCTCTCAACTGATTATAGTGGGAGAACCTTCAATTAAGTGAGATTAACTTTACTGTTGCTATCACATATCCTGTTATAGTTCAATGTCTTTCCAGCAAGAAGTGATTTTGTTTTGCCCCGCTTATAAATATCACATTTTTTATGAGTTCTCCTGATGTGGAGGAACCACTGGTTTGTACAGAGGCAAGTGGCTCAAGGTAGGAGCTGTTGCTGTCTTTAAAGCTTGGAACTTCAGGGGAGCTCAGCACATAAAAGTTGATTACCACCTCTCCAAAAGAGTGACAGCTTGGCCTACAGAACCTCAGTAGGAGCTGGGAGTTGACTGTCTTGGCCTCCCACCTGTTGGGTGATGCCTTTTTCATCTTCATAGAATAGCTGCCCGGTGCCTACAAGATTTCTGTCTGTGCTTTGCCAGTGTGATAAGCATTGGTTGCCAGTGGTTCCTGCACCTATCTGAAACATTGTGTATTAGTATTGTACTCCAAATAAAATGTAGTAGTATGAAAAATCATTTTATTAGACTCTAGTTACTGGTAGACCCTGTTAAAATTGGTGTGTTTCTTTTTTTTCAGCTTCAGAAAGCTTAACATGCTTTCTATCAACTGTAATCAACAGCCAGTTTGTACAGGAAATCAACTGAGGTCTAAAAGATGTAGGAAAAGCTATTAACAGTGCACATTTTTCTCATACATGGAATCATAGAATGCGTTGGGTTATAAGGTACCTTCCAAGGTCATCTAGTCCAACTCCCCTGCAGTCAGTAGGGATGTCTCTTACTACATCAGGTTGCTCAGAGCCCCATCAGGCATGGGCTTGAATATCTTCAGGAATGGGCCTCCACCACCTCTCTGGACAACCTGTTCCAGTGTTGCACCACCCTCATAGTAAAGAATTTAAGCATCCAGTAAGCAATGGTTTTGTCAGCTTCCTGTTTCTAGCAAAGGTAAGTTCGATGCATGTGACTCATCATTGTGTTAATCTAATTTATATCTGCATCATCCTAATGAAACTGGTGAGTTTACAACAGTGCAGAACTGGAACACTGCTATGTTGAATCATCCTTTTAATTATAGTAACCTATTAAGAATCATCTCCCTGTTATACCAGCCACTGGACTAATGCAAACTAGAAAGGAAGTAAAAGGAAGTCTCTATTAATTAATCATTGATTCAGTCTTTTTTTGAGGATCTAATTAGTACTTCATCTGAAGAGGCAACAGCTTCAAGATGAAAAGTACCATACAGCAGACTGAGGTAGGTCTCTGTCTGAATATTTTAGAAAAATAACCTTGGAATAGAATAAGATAAAGTGCTGATGATGACTTGACTCTTGTAATAATGAACACAAAGTTCAGTTCACTCTTAAGTTGGACTTTTATTCTCTGTTAGTCAGGTGACTGCAGGAGAAACATCTGAACTCTGATGTCACTGAGAGGGGAAACTGAAATCTGGTCAGACAATGTATCATCAGACAAAAGATTAATCTAAGCCACTTAAAAGAATGAAGCTGAATTTATAAGTAAAAGTCAAGGTTTTCATGGAAAATTTGTGTTATAAGTATCCAAAGAAATATAATGAGTATTCAGAAAGCTATGAAATTACTTTTAGCAGAACAGAGAGTGGTTTGTTTTAGCCATGTTGACTTGCTACCATAGAGTCTTTTGACTGGCTCCTGTCAGCCATTAACTTATACATATTTTAGGCTATTTTAACATAAATATGTAACCAAGATTAGTACTGATTTTTTTTTTTAATATAGAAAGTTGTTAAAACAGCAGCTAAAATATACTTTCAAAGGCAGTTTACAAAATGTAAACATTGAGATGTCTTGCTGTTTTTTATGCATGTTGAACAGATAAGAAGCAATGGCATGCCACGTAGAAAAAAAAAATCAGTAATGCATGTTTGAAATCAGCATGAAAGTCTTCTTTGAAAGTGATGTGCATAATCTACAGAGGTCAAGAAATATTCTCTACATTTAAAGAAAGAAAAATAAACTTTTGTGTAATATTTTAAGAATGTATGAGAACAACAATAGCTGCATAGTTAAGAATAACTCCTAATAAGAGGTTACAAGGTATCAGAGATTTTCAGAATCTAAAAGCAGCATCAGATTAGCAGGGGTTTTGTTTTGCACACACATGAAATAAGCCATGTGTTTTTACAGTAGAAAAGACCGAAAACAGATGTAGGTTGCTCAAGTCCCCTCCTTCAAGCACAGAAGTGCATAAAAATTACAGATTTTGGTATAGAACCATATGCTTATTCAAAGCATTCTGAAGACATATCTATATGAAAATGTGATTAAATTTCTGCTATTCAAATCTGAGAATTTCAAAGCATGCATATGTAAGGTCAAGATGATTTATATTTGTTCACATTGATTGTATTTAATTACAATTGTATTTAATTGTTCTTATCATTCCAAATCGTGTTTTCTGTGAAATCATGAAGGGGATTAAAACTGTTATCCCATATTAAGGGGACAATTTTTCAAATTGTTGGTATTATTTTTGTATTTTGATAATTTCAGTAAATTATTGTTGCAATTCCTTATATTGTCTTTTTTCCTATCATATAAGCCTTTGGAAAAATTTGCTATAACATATGATCTTATAATCAAATGCTTAGAAAGATTAGGAATTTAATTTGTATCACCTAAGATATTTTATACTGGCATTCAGGACATTTAAAATATTTTCTTCCAAACAGTATGAACTATAAGAGAAATAGGAATATTAATAGCAATGTACGAAAATTAAACCTTCAGTAATAAAAAAAATAAAACAACCCCACACTACATTATCAAATAGGCATTGACTATTCTTTAGACGTATTTAATGGAATAAATACTAATTAGAAGCTTGAATAAGGCATGTTAATCAGCATGGTAAGCTGTTACTTCAGTGCATAGTGTTATGAAATTAAAATCAAAGGAATTTATTTGTATTTCACTCATAATATCAAGGAGTGTATATATCTCTTGCACATCAATAAATCTGGCTTAAGGTTTGCTTGTAGATTAGGTAGCATGAATCATAGTGATGGACATCACTTTCAATGACTGGTTCTTAACTGAAGAGTTGTGAAATTTTATTTTAAGAAGCAATCTACTGAATAGAAATCCTCAGTTCAGTTCACCTAGATTTGATGTCTCATTATTTCTGAGTATTCAAACTGGCTGTTAAAATGAATTTTAATGAGAAGATAGTTCTATTTAAAATATTTAATGAAAAAACTGAGAACACAAAATTTCAACTTGCAGTAAAACCTAATTAAAAAATAATTTTGCATGTTGCAGGGACTAAACTTTTTAAATCCTTGCTGAAAAACTTCTCACCACTGCCCCCCAAGATAACAAAGTGAGTGTGTATAGTTTAAATTTATTGCAGAAAAAAAAAATACATTCTGCTAGTGGTCAGAGTCAGAAAAATATTACGTAAAAATAGATAAATCCTATAATTTAAAAAAAGTTACCAGAAATATTTTTTTTTTTCTAGAGAAAAACAACACGAAAAAACCTCTTATCAACTTCCATTGGTCTCTGCTTCAAAGCAAAAATAAGGACCAAAGATAAATTAGCTGATACAGGAACATGGAGTTTTTAAAGGATACAAGGTGATTTCAGAATATCAAAAACAGTCACAAAAAGTAATGAGCATCCCAGAAAAAACGCCTACTTCTTGCAACATCATACTTAAGCAGAGTCTGTTACTTAGTTACTTACAGAATTGTGTTGATAATGCACATAATATGTCATCTATCCCCTCCTTAGATATATATTTGATTTACCATTATCCTCTGTGCAACTCCCATATATTATGTAAGTACCATATAATTATGTCTTTTATGAAGTATTTCTTTTTAATTATAGTAGTTTATTTTGAGTCTTTCCTTGTTGTTCCTTCTTGTTTTGCTTTCATTCACTTTTAATCTCCATTTTTAATACTGATATTTGTCTTAACTCAGATTATCAATATTCAATTCTGCTGCCAAAGTGTAGCAAAGATCAGTGATTAGGTCACATGCTATGATGTGCTTATTCAGACAGAAAGATTAAAGGTCAGCTTCTCTTTGCCTTTTGGTCATGTGAAAATGTCATTCAAATAAATTAGTTTTTGGCTAACTAAGAGTCCCTCCATCTCAACTTAAAATATTATTGCTTTGATTGTAACTTTTAATCTTTCCCTTGTTTTAACTTTCCATTATTTAAAAGGGAAGAAGTATTTTAATGTTATAAATACAGATAGTGTTCATAAACATTTCCTAATAATACAGTATTTTTGCAATATAAATGCATGTATTTATAGATGTGAATGTTAGAAAGTGCTTAAAAGCATCATTATATGTATATATACATAACCACTCACTGCCAACATTTGTGATAAATGACCACTGGTAATGAATGGTTCTGGGCTAAATTTTTGTATGTAATTTAGGTTACTGTAAAGGGTGCTTTGTGACAAAAATGTGTTAACAGAAAGTAAAAATTCTGCCTTCTCATCCTACTGCTCCCACATTTATGTTTCATTTTCATCATTTTGAATATTTAACAAATTCAGGCAAGATTCTCCTCTTTCTTTGCTATATTTATTTGAAAAAAAAAAAAAAAAAGCCTTTCTAATGAGAAACAAAATGAAGATTTGTGGTTGTTTCTGACTTGAAGTACATCACTGGCTGCCTAGCAGAGGCAGGGAAAGAAGAAACACTGCAAAAGACTTTAACCGTAACAGTGTGTGCAGGCATTTAGCATTCTGCTGTGATTTTTTCAGAAGTTGGTCTTGCTTCCGTAAAGGATTACAAGGTGCACATCACCTAATAAAAATCTAAGGTAGACCTCCAACTACACTTGTCAAGTCTCAGACCATTTCTCACTGGTGGAAGCTGCTGAATCCAGCAGCCCAACAGACGTGGAATTGTAGCTGTTCCATGTTCCCAGATCCAGACAGAAGCAAGGCTGGGCATGCATTCCCAGCAGACACATAAATCCACACAATATGTAACATATACGCTGCTAACCGCACAGATCAGCACAGAAAGCAGAGCATTCACATAAGCCAAATACATACACAAGGTAACTGGCCTGGGTAAACATTGAGTATGTCTGGTCACTGGATGCTGCACCTCCCAGTTGTCTCATGTACAGATACACACATAAAAATGCCGCTCTCTGTAGCTGGTCTCAACTTCTGACTTTACCAGTAGCCAACTCCTAGACCCTGTGGTCTCTCCAGGAGTTGGCTTGAACATCCCAGTCCCTCCAGCAGCCACCTCTCAGACCCCCTCAGTCTCTCCAGTATCCTATTCAGACTTATGGCTGCTTCAATAATTAGCTCCCAAGCCTCTTGTTGTACTTGAAAGCCAGTGTGGCTTGATATTTGCTAGCTGGTACATGCTGATATGCACAGCTCTATGTTAAGCACACACTCCAGTCTCTCCAGGTATCGATCTCCCAGACCCATGGGCCTAGGTTATCGGTACTGACTCCTCTATACAGACACATGTACTCAGAATAGCACGTCCCTCATACAATAAAACACAAATAGAGTTTAAATAGGACAGGCTGCAGTAATTAAGAGCATGGGAGAAGTGATAAAAGTGTACTGTCTAGCAACCTGTTTATGCATTGCCTATTACTTTTCCTCCCTTTTTTCTCTATTTACCATGCTTGTTTCTTCTACTTTTGGTCCTTCTCTCCATAATAAGTCTTGTATAATCCCAAAATGTTCTTCCCGTAAAAGTTCCACTCCCACTTCTTCAGTCTGGAAAGTGATTGACAAGAGTGTTTTGTATTAGCTCAGGTTGGTGTGTGTTACTCCAGGGCAACAGTCTGAGGCTCCCCTGGAATCATCTGGGGAGAAGCCAGCTCTGGGGTTCCATTTACTCTGATAAGGTTGTTGGGGTTCCCCTGCTTGTCTTTGTTCCTCTGGGCTGCTTTAAGTTCATGAAGATGGGCACTAAAGCACCTGTCCTAACACACAGACCTCAGACTTCCTATTTGCAGAGGGACAGTAGAGACAGAATTTGTTGAGACACCCTGTCTGCAGGATTTCAGGATTTTCTTTCAGTGATCTATTTGTGCAGCCACCATCCTCTGTCATGCTTGCTTATAAGAGTAAAGGCCCATGGCCTCTCTGGCCTTTGACATGAACTGCAAGTTGCTAGAATTACTCATTCTTTCATTTTTTTATCTTGCAGAGGGCATGGATATACATCTGTATTTACAGATCTATGTGTGCATATATATATATGTTTATGCAGCTGGACATACAGATACATATATACACACACATATATATATATACACACATTTAAAATATACTTGTGTATATGTCTGATGTGACAGATGACTTTTACTGTTTATGACCTGAGGAAGGTTCAGAAAATAATACTTGCAATCCTTGATGCTGTGGAGTGGGTGACTAGTGAAATACACAGTATTTTGCAAATATGACTCATCATCTATGACTGTATAAAGGGAGATTAAGGCAGCTGAAGTGGAAAGATTCTGGTGTGTCTCAGAAAAAAGCAATGAGATTAGGTCTGGAGCATGACAACAACCTGATAGCCATTCTGTGGCAGTTGGATGATGGAAAACAGTGAAATCCATTTAAATGTTTTTCCATTCTATTCTTTTATCTCATTTTTCTTCCCAGTGGTAAAAATATTAAATAGCATTACAGGAGAGTGGCATATTTTGGGTGCTGGCTCACTTTCCCAAGTTACAAATTAAAAATACCAGTGTCTTTTTAAAATCCACTCTCTGCTTGATTCAAATCACAAATTTGAACTCTATCATCTCTTTGTTTTATTTCTAGGGAGCCAGGAAAGGATTATGCCAACAACTTGTAACCAAGTGTAAGGTCCTGCACCTGGGGAGGAATAACCCAATGCAGTGGTACAAGTTCAGGGTTGACCTGCTGGAAAGCAGCTCTGTGCAGAAGGACATGAGTGTCCCGGAGGACATCAGGTTAACCATGAGGCAGCAGTGTGCCCTTGCGGCCAAAAATGCCAATAGCATGCTGGGGTGCATTAAGAAGAGTGTGACCATAAGGTAAAGGGAGGTACTTCTCCCCCTCAATTCTGTCCTGGTAAGGCGACATCTGGAGTATTGTGTCAAGTTCTGGGCTCCCCAGTTCCAAAGGGACAGGGAAATACTGGACAGAGTCCAATGGAAGGCTATGAGGATGATTAAGGCATTGGAACATCTCCCTTTTGAGAAAAGGCTGAGAGACCCGGGGTTGTTTAGCCTAGAGAAGAGAAGGCTGAGAGGGGATCTGATCCATGTTTATAAATATCTGAAGGGTGGGTGTCAGGAAGATGGGGCCAGTCTCTTTCAGTGCTGCCCAGTGATAGGATGAGGGGGAACAAGCACAAACAGGAATACAGGAAGATCCACCTCAACATGAGGAGAAACTTTTTTACTCAGAGGGTGATAGAGCACTGGAACGGGCTGCCCAGAGAAGCTGTGGAGTCTCCTTCTCTGGAGACTTTCAAAACCTACCTAAGACACACTCCTGTATAACCTGGTCTACATCAACCTGTTTTGGTAGGGGGCTGGACTAGATGATCTCCAGAGGTCCCTTCCAACCCCTACTATTCTGTGATTTTGTGGTTTACTTGACAACTTTATAACTGGAGAACATTTTAGTTTAAAAGTCATAGTCTCGTTCATTCTCCTTTGCTGACCCTAGCCTCTTTATAAAACACTTGAGAGCAATGTAGGAAGTGTAATGAAATTGAGAAAAGTGAAAGAAGGTAGAACCTGGATGTTCTACATCCTAAGAGAGCAGCCTGACCCACAGGATGTGCAGTCATCCTTAAGCTTGCTCTCCACATCAGACACACACACACAAAATCTGACACCAACTTGCAGTGTTACCTTTGTATACTCTTGGTGTTTCCAGTCAATTGCATTCCTCTCATTTTTGCTCATATGCTGCTTGTCAGAGAATGGGCTATCTGAGGTACTTTCCTAACTTGGCCTTTACTTTGGTACATATCTACACTGACAGTATTTTTTCTTACAATATTCCAGATTTTTTTCCCATAGCATCCTCCATTCTTTATGAGTTTTGTTCTAGAGTTTGTCAAGTTCTGTTTCACCTACATTTAATTTAGCATCACCCAGTAATGATACCTCATGTCACTCAAGTCATACACCATCAGACATTTTAATTACTCTACTCCTTCACTCAGACTAATTAATTTATTTTGCATTATTCCTGAAATTTTAAGGGGTCTAGGAACTGCTGTTACTTCAAGCTACTTGAAATAAATCCTCTTCACTGAACACATTAAGGAAAAAAACAGGATACAGATTTCTGGTTCCTCTTGGCAGATGTTCTCATTCCAAGGCAAATCACCAGAAACGGAGTTCAGAATCCATATGAAATAAAACTTAGTTAAAAAATGATGGGCATACGTTAAAGGTAGAAGTCATCTGTCCCTTCTTAGACATTTAACATCTGGGTATCTCCTTCTCAGCTAGTCATCTTCATGGTCAAAGAGACAAAAGCCTGCATTTACAAAGTGATACCTCTTTTCAGAAAAGAGACACGGAAGAGCAATTTGAAAAGTACGTTTTCTTTCAATCATGTGTTGAAGGAGTCCAAACCACTAATTCACCTAAAATATCTAGATTCCTGAAGTTAGGTAAGATTAATATTAACCTAAAGAACATGAAACCAGAGACATATGTGAAAATGTGGTCCTAACTATAGAAAATAAACTAGATTCTTATATTTAAAAGTTTTGCGTTGTTACCTCTTCTGTTTCTGATCATACTACCTAGCTATTCATACAGTTGTAATGACCTCCTACATATTTTTTAAAGTTGGATCTGCCCTTCCTGACTTGCCTGAAGTCAATTCCAGTGCTCTAGTAAATATGATACTGTAAAATATGGGTGCTCTTTGAATACATCTCATATTTTAACCTTCTGTTGAGGGAAAATAAATGATATCATAAAGAAAACATATAGCTAATTCAAAAGCAAGACTTTGACCCAAGCAAAAATTTTCTTCAGAAGTGTTTATGAATCATAAAATTTTTAATAACACTTCTGTAATTTAATCAGGCATGTTTTCAGGGACATGAAACTCATTGTGGGAGAAGTGGTCAAAGGCAGCAATACTATTGATCACATACGATTTCATAGTAAAATACTTTAAAACCAAAATGGGCACAGTAGAAAAATATCATAGAATCATTTAGGTTAGGAAAGAACTTAAAGATCATGAAGTCAAACCATCAACCCCCCAACACTACTTGACCACTAAACCACATCCAGAAATGCCACGTCTACATGTTTTTTTAATACCTCAAGGTTTTTAATACCTCAAGGTTTTTTAATACCTCAAGGAATCGTGACTCCACCATTTCCCTGGACAGCCCGTTCCAATGCTTGACCACTAAACTAAACTAAACTAAACTAAACTAAACTAAACTAAACTAAACTAAACTAAACTAAACTAAACTAAACTTATCTAAACTAAAACTCCCCTGGTGCAACTTGAGGCTATTTCTTCTCATCCTATCTCTAGCTACTTGGGAGAAGAGACCAACACCCACCTCTCTACAACCTCCTTTCAGGCAGTTGTAGAGAGCACTAAGGTCTCCCCTCAGGCTTCTCTTTTCCAGTCTAAACAATCACGGTTCCCTCAGTCGCTTCTCATGAGACGTGCTCTGCAGACCTATTACCAGGTTCATTTCCATTCTCTGGGCCCTCTCCAGCACCTCAATGTCTCTGTGATACTGGGGTGACCAAAACTGAACACAGCACTCAAGCTGTGGCCTCACCAGTGCCAAGTAGAGAGGCACAATCACTTCCCTGCTACTGCTGGACACACTATTTTTTATATAGGTCATCTTGGTCACCTGGGCATAGTATTGGCTCATGTTCAACCAACTGCTGTCCACCATCACCCCCAGCTACTTTTCCACCAGGCAGCTTTCCAGCCACTCTTCCCCAAGCGTGCAGCAGTGTCAGGAGTTGTTGTGACTGAAGTACAGGACTCAATATTTGCCTTGTTAAACCTCATACAATTGACCTCAACCCATCAATCCAGCCTGTCCAGATCCCTCTGCAGAGTCTTCTTACCCTTGAGCAGATCAACAGTCCCACTCAGTTTGGTGTCATCTGCAAACTTACTGAGGGTGCATTCGATCCCCTCATCCAGATTATTGATAAAGATATTAAAGAGAACTGGCCCCAAAACTGAGCCCAGGGGAACACCACTTGTGACCAGTTATCAACTGGATTTAACTCCATTCACCACAACTCTCTGGGCTCAGCCATTCAGCCAGTTCTAATCCAGTGAAGAGTACACCCATCTAAGCCATGAGCTACCAGCTTCTCTAGCAGAATGCTGGTGTCAAAGGCTTTACTAAAGTCCGGGTAGACAACATCCCCCATCCACTAGGCGGGTCACCTGGTCATAGAAGGAGATCAGGTTGGTCAAGCAGGACTTGCCTTTCATGAACCCATGCTGGCAGGGTCTAATCCCCTGATCATCCTGCACATGCTGTGTGAGTGCACTCAGGTTAAACCATACCATAATCTTTACTGATACCAAAGTCAGGCTGATAGGTCTAGTTCCCATGATCCTCCTTTCAGCCCTTCTTGTAGATGAGTGTCACATTGTCAAGCCTCCAGTCATCTGTGACCTCCCCTGTTAACCAGGACTGCAGATAAATGATGGATAATGGCTTGGCAAGCTCCTCTGACAGCTCCCTCAGCACTTTTGGCTGGATCACATCTAGCCCCATAGACTTGTGAGAGCCCAAATATTATTGCAGGTCACTTACTGCTTCCTCCTGAATGGTGGGGGGTTTATTCTGCTCTCTGTCCCTGACTTCCAGCTCAGGGGGCTGAATACCCTGAGGATAACTGGTCTGACTATTAAAGACTGAGGCAAGGAAAGAATTAAGTACCTCAGCCTTTTCCTCATCCTTGGTGGCAATGTTCCCCCTTCACATATCTTTTAGGAATTACAAAATTATTACTAAATTTAATGTAAATATGGCAAATAGTGTCTTGATTGTTTCTTTGCATATATGTTTATTTACATATTTTTCTATGGTACTACTATATTCCTTTGTAATATCTCTCAATATATCACTAAACGCATTTGATGTATTTTTTTTCGATATGCAGAAGCAATAATAAAGGGTTGTTTCTGCTCAATAATGATTGGATATACTAGTTTTTCTACATCAGATAGTTTTTATTGTGTGATATAATGAAATAGTTTCACTGTTTAACAAACAAGAAATAACATTTTTATTTTGTTTAATGGCCATATTTTTTATACAACAAGCTGAAAATTATGTGAGACAGGAAAAATACATAAGCTGATATTAAATAATGATTGGCCTTTCATTATTTTAAGAATAAAATATTATGTTATTTAAGGAAATACATATTTCCATATATTTTACAATATTATAATGTATTACTATGGTAACAACCTATTAAATAGTGTAAATATCATAATGCAACATAAATGAAAAACATTACATTCAACTTTAATTAAATACAAAAAAATATTTTGAAAATAAAGACACCTCATAATTAAATTATTTGAAATTGTCACGTTATAGGAAATTTGGAAAGTTATAGTCCTTGAAAAGAAGACAAATTGTTTAAGTAACTTAGAAACACTTTAGTATTTTTCACTAATAAAATAGATGAGTTTAAAATATGTGATATAAACCATCTCTGTAGTGATTAATTCACAAAAGAGTCTTTAACTTTTGTCAGGGTTTTTCCACACATTTTGAAAATTAAAAATATTATCTGCTTACACTCCTGTCATAAGGTATCAGAACATTAATTTACATCAGAATGTTTAACACAGTATTATTTGAAAACCAAGTTTCCATATTGGTGAGGTCAGCCTCACTGGAAAGTGGGAAGTATAATTTCAGTTTCGGCAAGAAAGATGATAGAAAACAGTTTTACCCATTTCTATCCCATGTAATTTATATCTTTAGCTTAACTGAAGGGCTAATTTTAGTAGCACAGTGGATTGAGATTTCCAAATTTTTGGTAAAGGAATGAGTGCTGCTGTCACTTACTAGTTGAACCATTCTCTGTGGAGACTGGTTTTTCTCCACAAGCTTTCAGGGTACCAAAGGGTTTACTTAGCACCTAGGATTTAAATTCCTCAGCTAAATGCTTTACAGTTAGGTGGGATAGATACAGAACATCCTTTCATCTTTCTATAATGCTTTTTGGCTTTAAATAATTCACAGTTAAATATTAAAGATTAAAAAATCCTTCCACATTTTTTTTTAATAAGAATGGCTAATCATTATGAATTTGCACAACAGAAGGGAATGAGGAAGAGACATTATAGGAATTACTAGAACAGTTGGACACATCAGTGTGCCATTGATTCTTGCTAGGTTATGTAAATTAGTTATTACCCACTATTGAATAATTCCTGAGCCAAGCAGTAAGAGTTTTCAGGATCAGATCCATAGTTCATGTCTGGGGAATTATCACTGAACTAAGAGATACTGAATTTACTTCTAATCAAAAGGCCAAAGAAGACACTTTATTTTCTTTAAGTGAAGAAAAAACAAATCTATGTATAAATTCAGATATAAATTCTCCAAATTTTTTTCTTTCTTTCTCTTTCCCAGTCGACTTAACAAGCAAACAGAACCAAGAAGTCTACACACATTCCCCAAAGATTTGCAAAAAGAAGACATTTTGCCAGAAGAATATTTGAATGCTTACCAAACTAGTCAGCAGCTTTTTGTTTTAACAACATTCACAGAATATGGTCAGCAACATCTTTCAAGGATTTTATCAACAAGTGTCTGCATCAAATGCATTAGCAACAGCAATAAAAACAAAGCACTCAGACACACAGCACAAAGTATAAGTCAGGCATTTCTAGATTTTTGAATACTCATAAATAAAACAATTTTTACATTATTATCCAATTAGCTGAAAAAATGTAGGGGTAATGTAAAATTTGAATGTGAGCATTATTCAGATCTGAATGCAATCACTTAATATTAAAGATATTACTGTGGTCATCATGCTCTAATTATATATTCTAATGGTCACACAGAGTAAAGCATTTGCTTAACTGCAGTAACAGCTATGCCTGTCGATGTCACAAATTACATTTTTCTGCATTCAGAAATCCTAGTTTGATGCATCTCACTGTACTTCTTAGGAACTTGGAGGCAGTTTAATTGTTATGGTTACCACGAAGAAAAGCTGTATTCTCAAGCAGTAATCATGTTTGTTTGGTGCACAATTTCTGAAAAGACTCAAGAATTTTATGAGTCATCTGAACTTGCTATAAGTCCAGACTTCTTAGTTTTCTGCAAAGTGCTAGTTAATCAATACACCTTACTTGTCAAGTAAAGACTGACAGGCTCTTCATAGTAGCAGCCTTTGTAAAAAAAAAATATTATCTTCCTATCATATTGTATATTTCCCTGGTGATAATATTATCAGCATTAAAACATAACCACTTGGGATACTTTCCAAAGGACAGAAATTCTACCAGAAAGAAGTCCTATGCCAAATCATACTAACCACATAATTCTCAAAAGATTATATAATACCTATAAATACAAGTTTGTAGCCCAGAAAACAGACTTTGTAGTTCATGTCTACAAGGTGAAATCTATCCATTTTCTTTATTCTGAAATTGGAGACGTGAAAAGAAGAAGAAAAATGGAGTTAACATTAGTAACATTACAACTAAGAATAAAAATCTTTAAAGACAGAAGCTTCCTTTTTAAAAGGAAGCCTTTTCTTCTTTACAATCACATCTCTCCAATTACACATAAAAGACATGGCCACATAGTAAACAACAGTGAGATCCATTTTATAGGCTACTCTTTCAGTGTACTGCTTTACCATTTGGTCAATGAGATACTCAAAATACACTTTGTACACTTCAAAATGCACTAATGACTGAATCAAACAGATTATTTAGAGCAGCTTTCATTCAAATAAGTTTGGAGTGCAGTAAAAGTAAATAATAAGAATAGTGTTCCTCATAAAAGATACAACAGAATATGACTTTATCCATGTCATGGAGAAGAAACACTTTTATTTTATAAATTGAAAAAAACAACCTTTAAATAGTGAAAAAAACTAAACTTGATTAATTATGCCTGTTTTAAAACTGCATATGTCAGAATAATCCTCAGATGAAGTATGGATGTATTTCCTATAAAATATTTTGTCAGAGCTTTTTTTAGGGGAAAGAAAAATGAAGAAACTGTGGTTGAGGTTTGTAATGTACTGTGCATGTGGGGAGTTGTTTTGAAGCAAACAGTGTTGTCATTGTCTGTAACACTGCAGCGAAAGCTGCCCAAAAGATGAGCTACACGCAAGCAATAATGAGAAAGATAAAGGCAAACACATACAGGTCAAGAGGGAAAGAATAGGCACTACTGTGGTTTTCAAAAGAACTTTAATTGGCTTCCCATGGACTTACAAAGATATTCTAACATGAACTTATCCCCCAGGTGCTTTCTTTTACTTCTACATATATTAACTATATACCTCTGAGGAGTTTCCCTTAAAATGCAGAGCCACTGACTGACATGAGAGTCCTTGCTGTCATGATTGTACCATGGGATTAGTAAGCAGGACAGGAATTGAGCAGCTGGCTACAATTTCTGATTTACAAGTCAGCTTTCTCCAGTTCATCAAATCCTCATTTCAGACTTGAACTCAGATTCCAAATTTTATGTTTCTTCCTAGTCAAAAAGGACAGATGAATCATTATGGGGGGAGTGTTTTCTCTTTTTCTTCTTTAAGAACAATTGAGCAGTTCATTGTTATATGAAGCCATTAAAAATCTTATTGCTGAAAATCAATTTTTTTGCCCATATATCATCATATTTAAGGTATATAAAAGTTAAACAATTCTTAATTCTGATTTCTCTGGGCAAGTAGAACCTCATTTGTTCTTATTCTCCATTTCCTAGGTATAGTAAAAGAATTAAAGACCAGCATTTAGGTTTATTTCAGCTTCTCTAACACCTCTCTGAAATCATGTAGAAGAGGTATTGTGACTTGCTGTTCAAGAGCTTAACTTGATTTCCCTTTATGCTATTTATCCAAGCCACCAAGTACATATTTTGGTTTTGTGTGAAAAATTGACAGCATGGAAGTCAGAAATTTTGCATGTATGTGAAGGAGGAAGCAAAAACAGGAGGCAGACATCCATTTGTTTGGGATGGGTGGCCATAGTTTCTTTTTGAGCAACATTCACTAGGAAACCACAATATCATGACACTGATAAAGTAGTAGCTGATTAAAGCGTGCTTCCTCTTCTTCCCTCTGCCAATTTCCTGTTACAAACAAATTATGCCTGTAAGGGAGGAGATTCAGATTTGAATCAAGATATTTGTTTGCTTGTATATATTTGAATCTTCAGTGAAATCGTCCGTTATATTTTTATCACTAAAAAAACCTCATATAAGTTATACAACACCAATTTACTTTTCTATAAATAACGGACCTGCTTTCCTACAGTGGTTCAGGGAACCTATCCAGATAGGTGGGGAATGTTGCGCTAAGCATTACACAAAAAAGACAAGAGATTCATGCCTAAGTGTCTCTGGGATGAAAATATCTTTATTGTGGTAAAGGCTTTCTATATCAGAAAAGGTCTGGTGTCAGGTGAAGTAGGAACCACTTCGAATGACTTACTGTCATCTGAAAAGCTGGTTCTTAGATCTCAGCTGCTCTGCTATGAGTTCCTTTGGGGATGAAGAGAAAACATATTTCTAAACCTATTTTGCCTACTGAAAGAAAACAAAATCTGTAGCATCATAATCAGCACAGCTCTGTGTTCAGCAATGGTGAAGCTTGCAGTTTATCAGCCCTGCTCACATGAATAAGTATCACTTCAGTCAATGGGAATTCTTATAAAAGCAATCTGCTGGTTTGGACATAAATCAAGCAGATAAAGAAGCATTAAAAATGTGCAATGATGACAGAAGGATACAAGCAATTTAGAATATATTTAGCTAGCATATGAAAAAGCATGGTTGAAGCTGGCATGGTTTTAATATCATGACTGCTATATGCATCCCTCTTATACCATTACCTCAGTGATATGGACAGGAAGATTGAAGAACTGGTGTTGAAAATAAAAATCTTTATAGATTTTTTTTTTAATCTGTTTTGGTTTTTTGTTTTAAGTCTGCTCTTGTCATATATGAGATGGCAGGTAAAGTGCAGGGGTGTATTAAAAATACAAGGAAACCTCTTGTCCTTTTGAAATGGAGTTTGATTTTGACAGCAATGTCACTGTTGGAAATGAATAAGAACTGTGATTTTCTAACAGGTGGAAGCAGCAAAAACAAAAAACCCAAAATAAAATCAGTGAGTTCCCGTGTATCTCAGTGAAAATATTTAAAATTACATTTAGTAATAATGTAGCATGAGTAACAAACCTGCACCATTTTAAAATGCACAGCAATTCATATGTCTCCTCTTACCATATTTAATTTAGGCAAACAAAGAGGGAATCAAATGAGTTATTTTTCTTGTGTTCCTAGTATATTCTTACAGTTTAACTAGAAAGGAAATATAAATTTTGAAGAGGAGAGGGATTTTGTTTTCCACATTAAACTTCATCAGTTTGGGAACTGTGACCAGAGCCAAAGTGAAGGATCTGAGTAGACTCCATGAAGTTGAAGAGTTAAGTCTTTTTCTAAACCTTCATGGTGGAAATGTCCCAATAGTCTAAAGGCATTAGAGAATGTTAGTATGAAAAGTGGTTAACAACAGTTATTGTTTAGTCTTGATTCTTCCACAGCTGATAACTTCATATACTGCTCCAGATAGAACCATAAAATAATTTTAAATATTTTTTTTTGCTATAATACACACTTGACAGTGTTGCTAAATGTCATAGAGCAATAAAAATAAGTTATTAAGTCAAATAAATTCCCAGTTCCGCTGTATAGCCTTGGATACTTGATCCAGGATTACGTTCTCCCAGTTGCCATCTAGGAAGATATTTATTTTACTTCAAGTAGTCACAAATGAGGCTTAACTTACGGCAAATATCTAGAGGGAAGCTTCTGAAGAGTTAACTGTGAACTACACTGCTAGGACATGCCTAAAAAAATCATAGAAGTGGTATCAAAACAGAGATGCAGAAAAACCCACAACAGTTTAGATAGATAAGCTCACTGTGGGAGCAGTTGTTTGTTTTGACTTTAGTGAGGCTTTCAATACTGTCTTCCATAACATCTTCATGAACAAAGTGATGTCAAGGCTAGGTAAGTTAAAAGCGGGGCTGACTGAAAACTGATTGAATGGCCAGGCTTAGAGGGGTGTGATCAGTGGCACAAAGTCCACTAAGTAAGAGTCAGTCTGTAGTTGTGTAACCAGGGGTCCATACCAAGACCAATATTGTTTAACACCTTCATCAGTGACTTGGATGATGGCACAGGGTGCACCTTCAGCAATTTTGCAAATGATACAAAACTGGAAGGAGGGAATAATACATCAGGGGATATAGAGACACCTCACCAGCCTGCAAAAATAGTACAAGAAGAACCTTATAAAGTTCAACAAGTGAAAAAGCCAAGTCCTGCACTGGGAAAGGAATAATCCCATGCACCAGTACAGGCTGGAACTGGAAAGCAGGTGTGCAGTGAAACACCCTGCAGGTACTGGTAGACAGCAGGTTGAACATGAGCCAGAATTATGTTGTTGAGGTAAAGAAGGCCAACAATACTCTCGGGTGCACTGGGAATTGTGTCACCAACAGGTCAGATGAGATGGTCCTTCCCATAGAATCATAGAATGATTTGGATTAGAAAGGGCCTCAAAGATCATCTAGCTCCAACCCCCCCTGACATGGCAGGAACACCTCCCACTAGACCAGGTTGCTCAAGGCCCCATCCAGCCTAGCCTTGAACACCTCCAGGGATGGAGCATCCACACCCGCCCTGGGCAGCCAGTTCCAGTGCCTTACAACCCTCAGAGCGAAGAATTTCCTCCTAATTTCCAATTTAAATCTATCTTCTTCCAATTTCAAACCATTGCCCTTTATCCTATCACTACACGCGATAGGATTGTAAACAATCTTACCCCAGCTTTCTTGTAGGACCCCTTCACGTACTGAAAGGCTACTATAAGGCCTTCTCAGAGCCTTCTCTTCCGAAGGCTGAACAACCCCAACTCTCTCAGCCTGTCTTCATAGGAGAGGATACAACCCCCTGATCGTCTTTGTAGCCCTCCTGTGGACCTGCTCCAACAGGTCCATGTGCTTATGTTGCAGGCTCCAGAGCTGGACTCAGTACTCGGGGTGAGGTCTCACAAGAGTAGAGTAGGTGGGTAGAATCACCTCCCTCAACCTGCTGGTCACGCTTCTTTTGATGCAGCCCGGGATATGGTTGGCTTTCTGGGCTGCACTGGCGCATTGCTGATTCATATTCAGCTTTTCATCAACCAGCCCAGCCAAGTAATTCTTTGCAGGGCTGCTCTTAATCCACTCATTGCCCACAGCCTGTATTTGTGTTTAGGATTGCCCCAACCCAGGTGCAGGACCTTGCACCTGGCCTTGTTGAACTTCATGAGGTTGTCATGGTCTCAACCCTCAAGCCTGTCCAAGTGCTTCTGGATGGCGTCCGTTCTCTCCAGCGTGTCTACTGCACCACACAGCTTGGTGTCATCCACAGACTTGCTGAGGGTGCACTCAATCCCACTGTCCATGACGCCAAGAAAGTTAAAAACAACCGGTACCAGTACCAGTCCCTGAGGAACACCACTCATTACTGGCTTCCACTTGGACATCAGGCTGTTGATTGCAACTCTTGGAGTGCAGCCATCCAGCTAGTTCCTTATCCACTGAGTGGTCCATCCATCAAATCCATGTCTCTCCAATTTAGAGACCGGGATGTTGTGTGGGACAGTGTCAAAGGCTTTGCTCAGGTCCGTATAGATGAGGTCAGTTGCACTTCCCTTATCCTCTGATGCTGTTACTCCATTATAAAGTCTTTGTCAGGCACAATTTGTTCTTGGTGAAGCCATGTTGGTTGCCACCAATCACCTCCTCATTTTCCATGTTTCATAGCAGAGCCTTCAGGAGGATCTGCTCTGTGATGTTGCTGGGCACAGAGGTGAGACTGACTGGCCTGTAGTTGCCCAGGTCTTCCTTTTTTCTCTTTTTGAAAATGGGAGTGATGATGAGATGCATTGATGCAGCACTGATGAGGCCACAGCTGGAGTACTGTTCCTAGTGTTGTCCTCCCCAGTACAAGAGAGACACATACTAGAGAGAGTCATGAATAAGAGACTGGAGCATCTGAACTACATGGAAGGGCTGAAAGCTGGGATTGCTCAGCCTGATGAGTAGAAAACTCAGTGTGAGCTTATCTATGTGTATAAACTGATGGTGGATGTTAAAGAGTGCAGAGGTAGACTCTTCTCAGTGCACCCAGTGACAGGACAGTAAGCAATGGGCAGATGTTGAAACATAGGAAATTCCTTTTAATGATAATGAAATAACAAGTCAGAGGATGGTTGAACACTTGGAAGAATTTGCTCAGAGAAGCTCAGGAGTCTGCATCTTTGCAGCTATTCAAAACCCAACCGGACATGGTCTTGGGCAATCTGATCTATCTAGCCTTCTTTTTAACGTCGGATTGAAGCAGAGAATGTCCAGAGGTCCATGCCAACATCAACTTTCCTGTGATTCTGTGTCTATTGTTAGAGAAACCGTTTCTTCCAGCACATTTTTCCCTGAGACCAGCATGCCTTTGAATACACTTTAAAATGTGTATAGGCCAGTGATTTTTTTCAGTTAGCATGGATTTTTTTTCAACCACAATGGCTCAGTCTTCACAGAGACTTTTGAATAATAATAAATACCATAAAACCAGTCTTTTAGAGGGTGTGGATGTGAATTTTATTTCTGGTATTACTGATAAGTCTTGTCTAGGGGTTGGAAAGATCTTTCTTCTACTCCTGTGTGGGAGAGCTAGGGATAGCAGATGTATCTGCACTCTTAGAAGCCCAGGGGCTATTATTCCACTGGACACTGGGAAAATCATATGGAATAGGATGATTAAGAGGTAAGATTCCTGACTATTTCTGTCTTACAGGCAAATTTCAGAAATGGTAGTTTCTGTCTATTTTGTCCTCTAAGAAATCAATTTAGATAAGGTTTGCTGAAAGCAAATTCCAGATAGGTGGCAGAAATTAGTGAACACTCGTAACTGAAGAATCAATGAGAGGATTAAATGGTGCTGAGAGGTACTTAGGAAGTACTACTCTAAGGCAAATGGACTTACTTGAGAAGATGTAAAGTCTTCTGTTCCTACAATTGTTAAATAAAATGAAACCTGAAGAAACTATGTGATCCATTTCAAAATATTATGCTACTTTAAATTACTTTCTCTTCAGTTCTTGTACTTGAGAAAGCAAAACAAATTCCCTCATAAAAAGTAAATTAAGAAAAAAGAAATTTAAATACCTTCACTGTTTTAGATCATTTCATTTCTCCACACATGGACAACAGTTGAATAATGTCTACTGATGTGAATATTATCCTGCAATAAAGCCAGTCACAAAGGAAATCAAGATATAAATTATAAATTCTTTGCAACCCTACTCTGTAAGCATGTTCTTGGATTATTTTTTTTTGGGGGGGGGGGGGGGCGG
>JAVSBS010010612.1:0-21857 GCA_033124195.1 Coracias cyanogaster
AAAAAAAAAAAAAGCGGGGGAAAAAAAAAAAAAAAAAAAAAAAAAAAAAAAGCAAGGAACCAACTTTGCCTCCTCACACGGCGCCAGGATAGAGAGAGCTCAGCTCGCCTCGGCAACACCCGATGAAGGGCAGCGGAGACCGGCGCAAGTTCTGATGGATGACGGCGGCGCGGCCGCGGTGCAGGAGCAGCCCCGGCGCCCCGCTCCCGCCGCCCGCGCCTAGCGCCGGGCTCCGGCCGCGCTCCCTCCGCGCCCGCGGGGCTCCGCCGGGGGCTGCGCAGCGCTCCGCCGCTCCCTGCTCCTCTGCCTTTTCTTTTATTTTTTTTTATATATATATATATATATAAAATATATATATATTATTATTATTATTATATATATTTTTTTTTTCTACCTTGGCTTGTAACCCCCGACTTCTTCGCAGATGTTAGTGCACAGTTTTTCGGCTATGGTGAGTTGCTTCACGTTTCTCTCGGAGGGGGTCTGGTGTGTGCTGGGTGTTGCTATTGTTGTCGGCGGCGGTCGGGGTTTCGCACCCTCTGCTCTTTTTTTTTTTTTTTTTTTTTCCCCCCCGCCCTTGTTCTTCATAGGTAGAGAAAATATTCTTCTGTCAGACAAATTCCTTTGCATGTTGCTCTTGCGTGTCTGGTAAAATAAGGAATTGTATTTTATTCCCATGTTTCTGTTTTTGTTTTTGTGGTTTTTTTTTTTTCTTCTCCCTTCCTCAGCACTTTCCTGTTGGCTGAAACACAATCAAAGGCTGATAGAGTTTTTTCTTCTTTAGTAATCAATGAAAGAAGCATACACATTTTCTCTGATTCTCTAAGTTCCACATAGGAAAAAAGATAAATATTATTAGTGTATTAATTGGCAAAATATATATCCATGTAATTTCATCTGATACTGTTTTTTACAGAGAATAACAAGTACAAACACACTTCTGTTTTACTAGATAACCTGGCTCCTTCATCATCTCCGTCTGTGTCACCACCACTACCAGCCATTCCTGAAATTGTAGCAGAGTCAATCAAAGGCATCGTTTACCTGAGGTGTACCTTTGACGTTCCTTTTGCAAACAGCTCAGTCGCATTCATTGTAACTTGGTCAAGACTTTCTCCTGAAGGTATCAAAGAAGAGCTGAAACATGAAATAGCAGTTCATACATTCTCACTTCTAGAACTAGATGGGATAAACATCAGACTTGGAGACAGAGTATGTTAAAACATAATTATAATCTCTTTGTATCTTTGTAAATATGTCTCAGTAGACACTGCGAGTTGTTAGAGACAGAGTTCCAGCACCTCACTGTATCATTTTTCTTGGCAGAAGCATACTGCCTCTTGCTGCTGTTTACACTAACAGTGCCCATATGAATGTGGAAATACCATGGAATCTGTCAGTAATTTTGAGACTGTTTCAGTACAGTATAGTGGGCATCCGGGAGATAAACGTTTATTCAAGTTGCATCTTCTTCACCCTCTACTGTGATTTTCTTTGATACTGTAAATTAAGAGAATTTTTGGATACAGCTGCATCTACGTGAGAGGCTGTAAGATGCAGAGGTTGTGAGAAGCTGTATTGTTGATTCATTGATAGATATCTTTTCTCTGAGTCAATAATGAGCTGCTGCATGGTGGTTTTGTCCCTAGGATTGGATTTAAGTAGTTTAGTCTCTGCCATCAAAAGCAGTGGGATTACCTACATTACCTTCTCTGATAGGAGAATCAAGACCTAGGCCCTCACGGTAACTTTCAGAAGCGTAAACATTGGAAAAATCAATAAGCTTTTTACCTGTATATTCCAAAATAGAGATTAATTTTTTTATGGCTAAAAATAAAAAACAAAAATGCATGTGATTGGTGTGCATGTGTATTCAAGCCAAAGACAGGCTGCTTGTGTGGCTTATGGACCACAACAGCAATTGCTAATCCTCAAAAATCCTTTGGGGACTGTGTGAATAGTTGCCTGACAGCGTTAGCTCAGTCAAAAGGCACAGTCATAAACTACCCGCTGCTGCTATGCAGCCTTGGTTTTCTCAGGATCTGAAATAATGCATGTGTGGTCAACATCTCGAAAGGGATACAGCGAAACAAACAAAAATACAAAACCAAAGCAAAGCCACAGAGTCTAGTGGCATGGAATTGGTTCAGTGGAGGGAAATCACTGTAAATTCTTCAGCTTGAAAAATATTATCCGGGCCCATAACACCAGGAAAAAAGTATAGTAAGAGGAGAAGGAGGGTATGGTTGTTTTGCACAATCTAAGATCTAATGGGCACTCAACAAAATTAAAAGGCAAAAAATGTGGAAGGGACAAAAAGAGATAAAATGTAATGAAGTATAGAATGCCTTTCCACAAGATATCATGGGGTTCAGAAGTGCTCTGGAAAGGATTGAAGTCCATGGAGACTTAGATGCTTGTGAAACATGATGGTTTCTATACCACCTTTAGTTCAAGAAGCCTCTACATCGCTGATGAAGTATGCCAGGAAAAGGTCTTAGGATACTTGATCTATTTCTGTGTTTTTCTTAAGCATCACTACTGGCAATTGGTAACTTCTGGTGCAAACAGAAGACTGGGCATGATGGATCTGTCAAACTGACTCATGATGGTTTTTTCTTCTTTACTTGACCACTTCATACCAAAAATATATTCTATTATGCTGGTTTTGCCCTACAGATCTACTGTAGCAGTTCTACTTTTTTCATGGAGAAGCCAGATATACAAAGCTCTTCTGTTGAAAGCAAGGAATTTTTTGCTGGCATTAAGGTAATTTTCAAAGAAAATAATGTTTTGCTTTATCATAGTAGGAATCTTTCTGAGTATTGTTACAGCAGTCAGTCCTCTGACTAGAAGGCACCCAAAATGTATTAATTTTGAATTAATAGGGCATGTTTCTGGCTGTCGTGAGCTTAAGTTTGTCAAAAAGCAGAAGAATCAAGGTTGTTTCTGTGCTCCCCATGTACTCATGGTGCAGGAAGGCTGCATTGGCAACACACACACATAATAAAAGTCCTGATTTCCAGCAGCTAAAGTTGACTCTGAGCTATACATGTTAACTAGGAGGGCGACAGCTCAGACCTGAGTCCTGGCACACTGTTGTTCATTACTTTTAACAGCTGCTGCCTTTTCTGGCATGATTTTGGCCTATGCCAAAATAAATTTTTGTGGTGTTAATGCGGTTTGCTAATTCCTTACCTTTCTAGCTAGACTTTACTCCTGCCTTTTCCTTATCCTTGGCCCTTACTCCCACCTCTTCAAGACTCTTGCTGGTGTGTCCTCAACTTCTTCCCAGTATGCTGCTGCTCTTCAGACCATCTAAATAAGCCTGATCAAGTGGAGCAGGCCGGGCACTGTGCCGTTCCATCTCTTTAGATTTTTTTATACTGTATTCCTAGCTGGTGTCATGGAGGGAATGGAGAACTTAAGGCCACTTGAATCACCATTAATGATATTAGGAAAAGATTATTTTAATGTAGATTTATAAAAGCACAACTTAACAGTTAGAGGGCAAGGCTCATTCTAGTACTTAGTATGTGAAAGGAACGTATGAACGTTGGAATCATGTCAGAGTGATTTAAATGGGACTTGGGGAGATGGAGTCAGGATTGAGTTGGAGTGATTCTTGTGTAGCTTTGGAATCGCAGCAGTTTGAGGTTCATTAACACTATTATAGCACATCACAAGACTATACTATGTGATTTTTCTACCAACACTTGACTAGTCAATGATCAACAATTTATGTTATAATCAAACACAGTGATTCAGTTAAAATTCAACAACATTTCTAAATTGAATTGCATACATACACACACAGCTATAGAGGTTAGCCTATGATGAAGATGTATCTTTCTCTGCAGATTATACTGTATTTTGGTACCCAATAATCTTTGAATGTCATGAGATCAAATTATAGTGAATTGCTCACTCTTTTGATCTTCTGTTGCGAGACTGAATTATAGTGAATTACTTAGTCTTTTCCTTCCCTGGCATTGAACTTATGCTGTGAAATATGGGGTAGCAGCCTGCTGCAATCCTGGAGAGCCCTAAAGGGCCTCACTTTAAGATCAGTATTTATAGGGTCACAGAATGATTGACTTTGGTCAATATTTTTCCACTGTGGTCACAATTCTTGTCAGGTGATCTTGGCAACTTTCAGTGTGGGATTGTGATCTGTGTAGGAGGGGTCTTGGGTACATTTCCCAGGCAACAGATGCCGTCAAGAAGTGCCCAATCCTCCCAACTCACTGTATTTTATTTGCACCAGGACAGGACTGGTACCAGGTTGTCTCAACTCACTGCCCCAGTAGGCAAGGTCAGAAAGGGCCAAATTGTCCCAGCCCACTGCACTTGCAGTTGGAACAAGAACGATGTTGGGCCTGCTGCCCTTGTAACTAAAGCAAGAACAATATTGGCTGTTGTCAACATCGCCTTGTGGCCTGGGGTGGGGTGGATGCATGCCCGCTGGGGAGGGGGCTGCACCACCACAGCTGGTTAGTAAGCAGTGGTGTAGTTTACTCACAAAGCTTGCGTTTTATGTACAACTTCTTCTGTCCTAGATACATGCAGAAACATATGATATATCGGAAGATGGGAAGGAATACAGACTGGCAATAGAAAGTAGCATTCCTATTCCTTGTCCTGAGTTTAGCCAGCTTGAAAGTGACTGCAAAATCTCACTAATGTTAAATACTGTTGATGAAGGTAAGTATTACCCCCATTTTTGTTGCAATTTAAATGTTTCATATGTTTTTCTAAATATTCCTGCTGGTCTTTGTTTCTGGAGAAGCTGTTACATTATGTAGAAATACTTTCTATAATGCTAAAACAAAATATTCACAGGCTGTATATACTGATGCTGAAGTATGGAAGAATGTGTCCATAATCCATTAATTGTTGACGTTAGCAGGTGTTTTTGGCAGCTATGGATATTGAAGCCATATTCTTTACCTTGAATAGACAGACTACCATAATACTTGCAAAGTTTATAATTCAATTCATTTTGCTGACCTATTGTTTTGCAAGTATTGTATGTGTAGTCATGAAGTCACTTTTTACTATTACTACTATTTTCTCTGGTGCTTTCTCAAGCACAAGTCCTGTGAGCCCCAGGAGGAGCCTTGTCTATGCAGATGACCTTTTATTTATGTCACATTAGCATGCCTACCATGATTTCCATTTGTCTATCAGACTGGAAAATTCAAAACCATTTTCTTGGATGTGTGTATGAAGATGTGGGGGAGGGGGTTTGCATGACAAAACCCAAGAAAAATGCATAATTAATATATGAAAATGTTTGTAGGTACATTAGTATCTATATTAACATTAGTATACAAAATGTGAATTATATAGAGGAAAACTCACTAATGATGTGTTTTCATTAAAACAGGTAAAGAGCAATTAGGTTTAAACTTGGCTCTTTCTTCTTGTCATGTGGACCTTCTCCAGAAACCCTGCAATAATGGAATCTGTAGTCAAGCTGTAATTTATTTCACTGCTGTGACAGACTTTATGCAGGATGGAGACAGAATTACAAGAATTGCAGTTGAACCTATATCCAGTGAGAATTTTCTGTGGAATGGCTATGTTCCAGAAAGCACACAGGTTAAAAATCTTCTTGTTAAGCTCTGTAAACAGGCCAGAAATGTGGCTGATGTTAATGAAGCTTCTATTTCAGTTGTGACCTGCTGACTCACGCCAGGATTTCCAAGTTGTCAATTTTCCATTGTTTTATTTTCATTGAAATGCTGTGTTTTAATCTGAATTTATTTTTTTACATTTTAATATTAATAGAACTACTCAGATTGATCCAAAGTATATTTATTAGAATGTAAACTAGTATCATAAATAACATACCTGAGTCTGTTTATTTCCTATTCTGACATATGTTCTTTGTTTCAAAGATTACAGTCAAGGATCTACCCACTGCCTACTGCTACTCATTTACAGACCCTCATATAATTACGTTTGATGGAAGGTAATCACTGGGTTGCTGCTCTTAATTTTAAGTGCGTTGGGATTTCTTGTGTGTGTTTTTTGGGGGTGTTGCTTTAGTTATCTATTTATTTATTTCAAGTCTGTGCTGGTGAGACAAGTTAGCTGTAGTTTTCCACAACTACACTCTGTATTTTATGATCTTTCTTGAACAAAAAGGGTAAAGTGGCAGGCTGACAAGAAGAGGATATGTTGCCTGCAAATAAGGATGTTCAGCCCACAACCTCACTGTTCTTGTGAACATCATAATGGAAGGGAAAAGACAAGTCGTAATTGCTTCTCTGATAGCACTGTGCCTAGTAATAATAATAAAGTCACCGGGGTTATCCTGATCTTGCAGTTCCTCCTTCAGTGGAAATTAGAAGGATGAATTCACTGGGCATTTTAATCATCGATGCATTGTGATCGAGCTTTCTTATGCAGCAGTGATTTACTTTGATTCAGTCTGGCTGGAAGCATGATGCTGTGAGAAAATAACTTCCTTTTTAAAGATAAAGTCTGTTGCTACTTTACTAGACAAGTTGAGGAAACAAGTAGAAAAGGAACTGTCCTTACAGAATCACGGGTAATCCTGTGCAGTCCCAGTAGGGTAGCCATCTGCAGTTTGTCTGCTGGCCCGTTATACACAAAGCAAATAATCATTCTGCAGTTAACTCCCAAGTGCTATTTGTGGCCAAGAGGCTGTTATACTTGCAGAAGTGGTTTGGGCTTTTTTTTGGGTTTTTTTGTTTGGGTTTTTTTTGGGGGGAAGCAAGTGGGAAGGGGCTATTTTAACCTTGCTTCAGAGAACAGATAGCTAACTCTAAGAAAAAAGGAAGTCACTATTTATGGTTTTAATCTTAAATAATTTTCAAATCTTTGGGAATAAGAACTCTCCATCTTAATAAAGCAGACCTTTTAAGAGTATATAACTTTCTAAATAATTTTGTCAAGGATACTTGTGCAGTTTCAGTAGCTACCTCAATCCCGCACACTGCTATGCATCTTACTGCTCTTGCTGCATAGGTGTGCTGCTGAAGAAACACAAAGATTGAGAAGTACCTTCCAGTTCCCTTTCATAAGCACTGTTAAAAAAAAAAATTAAAAAATCCAAGAATGGCAGTGACTTCATGGTTATATTTCAGTTCACAACCGTCAACTACATATACTCCACTCATGATCCTTCTTTTATTCCTTACTTTCCTGTTGTAAAACAGGTTTAATTTTTTTATTTATTTAAAGCTGCACCGAGGAAGATATGATGGTGTTTGTTCAGAACAAAGTTGTGTGTTGGTTTCTGGGCTGTACTGTTTGTTTTTTTCTGTTGCAGTATCAAAGTTCATTTAATACTAGAATTCTGTTTTAAGATAAAGTTGCTGACATGTGGTGATGCAGTTATTTTATAACCAAACTGATATCACATGCTATTCTTTCAATTCCAGACTCTATGACAATTTTAAAACAGGAACCTTTGTTCTCTATAAGAGTACGTCTCGAGATTTTGAAGTCCATGTTCGCCAGTGGGACTGTGGAAGTCTTCACTACCCAGCATCCTGTAACTGTGGCTTTGTTGCCAAAGAAGGAAGTGATATAATTGCATTTGACATGTGCAGCGGTCAGCTACGTGAGTCACAGCCACACTTATCTGTAATAAATAGAGACACAACAGGAAGCAATGTCAGAATCACTGAATCCTACCTAGGAAGAAAAGTAACAGTAAGTAAATAATTGATTGTGGGTGTAATGGTTATCTCTGCAATTATTTTTATCACTCACAGCAACTCCAGGACTAAAATATGTTTTATTTTCTGCAGTTAAGCAATAGGATAATTTTTATTTTACAGTCGTGGTCTTTTGGCCAGTGTTTTGCTTGTAAGTGAGGGATGTTATCCTCAAAACCAAGAATGTGTCAACATGCATACCTTTCTGGAACCATGTTGTCAATCACACTATACAGCCCTTGTGTGGAAGGTGCAGTTTCCAGATTCAATATGCGCTTAGCTAGCAGCCCTCATGTTCCACAGTGAGATCTCTGTGTGCTCACTTTCGCTCATGCCACTGTCATATAGGAAAGCTGTGCATGCAGATAATTAAGTATGCCAAATGACAGCCACAGAATTAGAAGTGTAGATGCCTTCCCTAGAGAATGTGGCCCTCAGATAAAACATTCACGTTTGCTTTTATAATTTCCTGTAGCTTTTAGTTTTTAGATAGAATTGCTGTAGGACTCAACTGAACTTCAAATGAAGCAGAACGTAAAAATGAAGCCCTCAACTGCACTTTAACCACTCTGTTGGTCTGGAAAGCAAGCCATAAAAACAGATATGCCTTTTTAACTTGAGTTTGGCTATTGGTACAGACTATTTTAAATATTTAATTTTTACCTGAAGCACTACATCTGAAGACCTCAGATATGAAATATTAAAATGACATTAGACAATAGAGAAATTAAAAAGATACTAAGTAACCAGAAAAATTAAATTGCTTGCTCAGATTTGTACAGCAGATTAACAATGGAAGCAGCATTTAAACTTGTGGTGATTCTTTTTCTTGAGACTTCTAGTATTTCTTTCAAGAGACTGTAAAGTTGCCTAAAATTAAATAGTAAATATCTGAGACTGTTTTGAGCTGTCTACAATATTTAGGATCGGCTTTGCAGGTAGAAGGTGACTCTATATGAAGCTAGTAACACCGGGAATCCTGTAGCTGACAAAAAAGAAAGTTGAGAAAGGTGCTGCCAAAAGTCTGTTTGTCTTACCAGAATCATCCCTTTCCACATGCTAGCATGTGAAGAGTGAAGAATTTGTTGGGACGTCTTTATATGCCTGATCTTTTCCAATTGTTCCTTGCCAACGAATGTACCTGGTTTTAGTAGCTAAAATAAAAATCATGCTTCTCATGATGATATTATAAATCTCTTTTTAGGTTTTGTTTTCTTCTGGAGCTTTCATTCGTGCTGATGTGAGTGACTGGGGAATGAGCATAACACTGAGGGCACCCAGTTCAGATTACAGACATACAATGGGACTCTGTGGCACTTTTGATGGAAGTGCAGAGAACGACTATCACACCACAAGTGGGGTGGCAATCCCAAACCACGCTAATGCTCCTTTTTCTTTTATTAAGGAATGGAGGTAACAAAATAATTGTTTCAATCATAATTTCTGGTTCAGCCTTTCATAAAACTCTTAAAACTTGTCAAAATAATAATGAAAAAAATATTCCTAAGTTTTTAAGTTAGTGTTAGGATGCCATCATTACGTTCCGTATTTAATTTCAGAGAAAACTGAAACTGAAGTGCCAAATTTGTGTTTAAGTAGTATGGTGCAAGATTAGTTTGCATAGGTTTTGAACAAAGTGTTGAAGTATACAGAAAATAACCACTCTTCTCAATTCTTCTATTATATGTTACTCATAGTTTTGTGATTTTACTGGTCTTTAACTATAGCTGTATGCTACAGATTCTGTGATCTATGCTGTAGAAGTATGAAACAACAAAAAAACCCAAACCAAACACCAATTCTTTACTAAAACAGTGAAAATAGTTCTGATACAGTTTCATCTCTTTCTTTCTGCTCTAGAATTTCACCAGGAGATAGTTTGTTTGACAAGACACCTGCTTCTTTAACATCTTCTAGAAAAATAGTCTTCTGTGACTGCACGCTTGAAGATGCTGGATCATATCAATCAGTGAATAAACTAGAGACAATTTCTCAGTCAGAACTTCCTCTGTCTTGTAAAGAAAGTGAACATGGTAGATTTATTTCTTTGATACCAGGACTGGATGTAACTGCTGAATATCTCGGTCCTGTTGATCTCGTCAGAGCCTTAAAGAAGCGTTCGTTTTCACGTGAAATGGTTTCATCTACACTTCTGCAGAGCGACGATAATCAAACCCAACTTCACAAAACATCACCAGTAAACACACGTATCAATGCAACCTCAGAGGGAAATACTGGGGTAGAAAGAGAAGGAAGTTCAAACTCAGGCATTACAAGAAATTCTCACCATGACAATAGTCCTCTTCACAAAAGTCGATCTATTACAAGCAGGGGAAAGCGCCAAAATTATTATGAACACCATCCGATATTTCTGTTCCAAAGCCTTAGCCAAACAGACATGGAGGGGTATAGTTATTTCTTCCCAGAGGACCATGCCACTGACACAGACCAAAAGTTTCTTCCTTCTTGGCCCACACCTTCTGGCCTCACTGAGTCTAGTGCTTTGTTACTATGCCAGCAGGCAATAGCTAATTCCAGTATAGGAAGATCTTGTGGTAGCCTTCTTGGCCGGCGAATAGAGGATGCAATCAACATATGTGTTAAAGATTTGCTGCTGAAAGATGACCTCAGTTGGGCAGAAGCTTCCTTAGCTCTTCTAGAGAATGAATGTGAGAGAAGCATTTTAGAAGAAATAAATTACAACCAACAGGAACTTGAAGGGTCATTTGAGAGCCTACTTATTGCATTAAAGTGTCCCAGCCTCTGCAGTGGTAATGGGGAATGTACAGAATGGGGCTGTGCATGTTTTCAAGGCTACAGCTCATATGACTGCAGCATGCTGTCTGGTAAGTGTCAGGAAAAAAAAAAGAAATTTACTTAAATAATGTTCTCAATGTTTGTGCAAAATACATTTACTTTGCTTCCTTTCTCTACTGCTTTTGTACACTGACAAGATTTCCCTACAGTGGTCCTGTTCCTTACCCAGCAATTTAGTTCCAGTTTAATACAGCCGCAATTGGTTTTTATTCAGCCTTCTTGTTTCCAAAGGGCAAAACATAAGCTTACTTTCTGGTATGTCAGATTTAAAAAATTTACCACTCAGTGACTTTGCAATCCAGCCTATTGCCCCAAGAGAGTAGCAATGTTTCCACATGCTGTCATTTTCAGGGGAGATCTGCCATATCCATCCATTCCCTAAATTTTGTAGTCTGTGTGTTCCTGTTTATTAACTATAAGTGGGATGTTTTCTCTTTGGTGATGTTATATCACTGTAAGATGACAGTTGTTAGATGTAGGGGGAGCAGAACTGATGGTGAAGAAAAGGAGGTACAGCAAATAGAGCTGGACAGGGTTGTTTGGAGTTTGGGTTCTTTTAGTAAATAAGACATTCACTAAAAATTCAGTTAAGCAGGTACACTGGAAAAATATAAAGAACTACAAAAGTCAAAACTCTTTCAAAACAAAACCTGTTAGTATTTTGTTTTGTGATGGTGTTTGTGTTTTAGTGATCTATTTAAAAGCAAATAGAGAAAGAGATGAGAGAATAATAAAAAAAAATATTTTATTATTGAAGTCAAATGAACTGGTTTTGCATCATAAAAACTATTTTTCAGTTTATTTCATGAAATAACTTCCACCTGAGATTTTTTTAGTCTTAAAAGAAAAAAATCCCATTATAAATTACTGCCTAACTGTAACCTTTCCAATTCCCATTACTAGAGCCTGACTTTCATTAGGTTTTATTCTGCAAGTATAATGTAAAGAACCATAGATGAGAAAGCAAAACACATATTCACAAGTGTTTGTTATCAGATGAATATTTTCTCCGCTTCATAATATTCAAGTTCCAAGAGAAGACAAATGCTTAGCTTTAAGGTTAATAAAAAAAATTAATTAAAAATATTTCTTTTTATGCCTTTCTTCATCTGGGTCCAGATTTCATAGTTTACATAGTTTTCTTAGTTGGATAGAAAAATAAACATATTGCTTAATGTAAATGTGTATGAATGAGTTAATATACTCATGTTCGTTGTCTAATCTCTACTTCAAAGACCAGGCTCCAGAAATTACGGAACTGGAGAATGCTGGGCTCTGTGATATCCGACAGTATGACTGCACAACAGTGAGAGCTTTTGGACATGGCTTCAGGAAATCATTGAATCTGAAATGTGAAATTATCAAATTACAGGTAGGTCTCCCTCAAAGGTGACAATTACATTTTAAACTTCTTGGAGAAGGAGGGGAAAAAATGTCTATCGTATTATTCATTGATGTGAGTACGACCCAATGCTTTAGTAGAAGCTAAAAGCAAAGGCACTTTGCAGCAGACACTCAAGTCTTTGCAGGATTGCCATTTCCTCCATGATAAGAGAAATACAAAACATAATGGGAATGTTCAGCAGCCAGAAGGAGATAACAGCATACAGCAGCCATCCATTAGAGAAGGGCAAGGGCAGCCCTTTTAGTAACTACCAGTACATCGTTGTTCTATTTTTTAAGTGCTTATGGAGAGGAATTCAAGTACCACTTCTTTGAAAAAGGACAGCAAGGTTAAAGACATTACTAGATTTCTGTCTCAAATCTAGTGCTTGAAATAGCCCTTTTATAAACATGGTAAATCTGTTATGAAAAGAGAAAGGTAGTTTTGATGTGTTGTCCATTTCCCTGGGGTAGAATACCATGGCTATTTAATGATGTGTGTCAGCTCTGTACCCCTGGTTTGAACAGGAGATTAAAAATTTTGGTCAAGAAACCTATGATTATAGAGATCAAGAATTTACTAAGATTTTTATAAGAGATAAGAGTGTGTTTAACCTCCCCAGAATGAGAATAGAGTTTTAGCTCCTTTTTATTTACACCAAACTGCAGAAGTAAGTTGTTGGTTTGGTTTTTTCTATCGCTATAATGAGCTAGAATGCTAGGGTTTTTAATGGGTTTTTGAAAGGTTAATATGTTTCTGAAAAAAATTTCTGAACTTGCCTCCAGCTAATAACAAAAGGTTTCTGAAGAAATAGACTGAATGCTATTTCAAAGATTGTAGTTCTAAATGCACTCAAAATGGCATTTTTATAAATATTTAGCTGTAACACTTTTACTTACTCTTGCTGTGAATTCCTTAATATAGTGTAGAGCGAAAGAAAAACAAAATGTTTGGTTGGAACAAAAAGAGCTCATTTGTCTTTTCAGCAAAAGATTTATTATTATTCTGATATTTTTCTGTTTGTAGAAAAAAAAATGCAAGGCCTTATCAAGCGATGACTCCCCATGTCAGGATTGGGATTGAATAAATACGTCTATTGGCTCCAGTAACTGAAAAAAAAAAGTTAAACCTAGTCAAACTCAAAATGACTTTGATGTTTCTGTTCTCTTCATTCTTAGTCTGTCTGGATTCTTACTTCCATCTAACTTCACTTTCAGTATGCTTATCCCTGCTTCCACATCAACACTTCAGTCAAATAGTATTATCATCCCTATTCTGTTACCTTGAACTCTCAAGACAGATCCTTGGATGCCTTGTCCTCACTGCAGTTTACAAGAAAAGTCTACAGGGTTAATGGTGTAATCTATTGGCTAGGCAAGGGCTTAATGGCTGACTGCCAGTATTCCCCAACCACCCAGAACGATACCTGGGCCCTGCCAAAAATCTCATCTGTTCCTTCAGCTAAAGCTTGTCCTCTCATGGGAGCAGAGATAGAGAGGGATAGATCAGTGCTGTTAGGGGATCACCCGCTGTTTAACTCTCCCATTACTCTCCAGCTGGAAGAACTGTTTATCCTTGGCAATGCAGTGCCAAAGGGCCGTGCAGCAGGAAAGATCTCTCTGCCTTATCTTCCACAGTAGCAGGCTTAGGTAGAAATCAATGTGTGCAAATAAAGCCATTTAATATTTCCCACTACGTTCTAATCTAGAGTCATCCCACTTGTTCAAACACTGTGCAATACATGCTCTTTTTTTCTCAGATAAAAAATAATTTCATGATGTATTTCACTGAAAAACAGATTTTCTGTCTTAACATTTAGTATAGTGATAGACAATGGATTCCTGGAGAACCTCTAACTATGCCAGCTGCCTTCCAAAATGCCAGGACTGTCGACTGCCATTTACCAAATGATGGCCAGCAGTCTGATTTCATGGATCTGGTTGATGACAAGCCCATTGCCAGGTGGCAGATAAAGGTACTTGCAGAAATTTTAAATATTTACTTACAGATATTCCTATTAAGATGAAAATATATTACATAGATATTATCCTTTTTTTTTTAATGGTACTATAGGTAGAACTCATCTTGCTTAACTTGGGGTCTTAGTTTCATCTTCTAAGCTTAAGTGTTGAGTGCCATTTGAGAGTGTTCTCTTGCAAGGAGGCTGGTAGATAAAACGTAGGGACCTACAGAGACACATATTCTTCAAGACTAGAAGTTAAAGGCCAGATAGTTACCCTAGAGCATTTCAAATAACATTAGACACATTTATGGGAAAATTGAGTTAAGCCCAGTCTACATGTGTGAATCCTTGTGTGGGTAAGTATCTGAGTTCTCCATCTACCCTCAAGTAGACACCTACATGTGGTTGGTCAATTATCTGCCTAGATTTATTGGCAAGATTAATTAGATTCCTGATGACTATTATGAGAATTGAAAACACAAAATGTAAGTGTCTATCAATGTATTGAAGCTCATGCTAGCTCATCCACGCTGGTGATACATTGATACCTGTATGGGCTAATCTATTTCTACTGTACATCTTGCAGATTTCTAATGATGGATTCATTTATAGCAACTCTAAAACAATGATATTATATGATGGAGCCTGTCAGACATGTGAACCAGAAGAATCTGGGTTATGTACATTAAAGGTATGTATTTCATTGCTCTCTCTAATATGAAATTATACATCTTTTCAGGCAGAAAAAAAAATGTAGAAAAAACAGCAGAATGTACCCTGTTCTTTTTTCCAACAGGGATTTTTCATGCACAGAAACGATAAGCACAGAAAGAGAAGCTGAGATGAGGCAATTTTGAATTTAAAAAAAAATCAAACCAGAAGTACTTCATACAGTTAACCAAATAAAGTCAAACATACTGTCTGTTGTTTAAATTTAAAAATAACCTTAGCTGTTTAGTGGAAGTACAGAATAGCTTTTATTTGACACACTATAAATTCATCCAGTTTTACTGTTTCATACCCAAAAACTGATGAATAACATTATCATTTCTCTACAAGGAGAAAACATGCAACATAGATGGACTCTGTTACGGTGAAGATGACACAAATCCAACTAGCCCTTGCTTACTCTGCAGACCTGACTTATCAAAGTTAACTTGGTCAGTTGTTGAAAGTAAGTTCTAAACAGGTTTGGTTTTGGTTTTGTTTTTAATAGCAAGAAGTTGAAAATCTGCAAAGTTTTTCAATCTATGGAAATAAAACAACTAGTTTAACTAGTTGTTTCATTTCAAGCTTAGTACCTGCTATAATTTCATCTTGGTTTTCAACTGACATTTCTTACAGACTATACATGTAAAAGTTAGGCTTTTTTTTGTCTTGTGCTACCTCTTGCCCCACCCACCCCCCCAGAAAAATGAGAACTCTCACCCTAATTGGCACTTCAAAGTTTTTTGATATTTGCCACGGCTATATCCACAAATATTTGTCTTCAACATTTAGGAATAAAACATATTTTCCAATAAATGACTCTGATATCAAACCACAAACTGAAATAAATGGCATATGTATTAGCCCCTTAATATTTGGACACAATTCAAATTGTTGGCATAGATACAGGGCCTAAACAAATACTTGAAAGTCAATCCAAGGCTGTCATAGTTCAGTCAGTTAGAAACCACACTATGACAAGAAGACCCAAGTCTACATTCTTCATTTTCCTTCTCCATAGTACAAACCTGTAGCCTAGAAGTTGTAGCTTGTTGGCTCAGATCCTAGCCTTCTGATATGCAAATATTGGTCCGTTCACCAAATAGGACATCTTTGGGGGCTTTACTGGTAGCCATCCAGCCTTCCCTATCAACCCAAGTCCATAACATCTCAAATACAAGCATTGCATCAGTGTTTTCATGGGTGAATGTGCTGGTAAGACTCAGCCTGGATTGGGAAGGGTCCAATATGAGTGGGACTTCTGGTGCCTGACTTGCTGAAGCTTTTCCTAGTTCAAACTTGTACTGAAAGCAAAGATAACTATACCTGTTCCAAAAGAATGAAACCTGAATGAAATAAATGAAATTAAACTCATCCATCAGTCAAGGAGTCAAGGGGTTTCCCTGTTACAGCTGTGAGCTGGAATTCAATATTGCCCAAGTCAGAAATGGGAGAAGCTAAATCAGAGGCAGTTCACCCAAACTAAGGAGCACAACCACTTCTCTAGAGTGGATGACATTAGGAACAGGGTGTCAGAATCTAACTGCAGAGACACTGAGTACAGATTCTTCTGCCACAGTGGATGGATTCCTGCTTGGAGCAGTCGCTTCATTGTAAGCCAAAACTTAGCAATCTTAATCACCTTCCTGTGTCCCAGCTTCCAAACCAGGGCTTCTGCTTCTCTCTTTCAAAGAACTTGTTCTGGTACTGGGGTTTTGTTTGTTTGTTTTCAGCTTGTGTCTCTAGAAATCCGGTTATTCCTGCCAAATAAGTTAGTGCAGGCAACAAACAGTGCAGCATCTAAATAGTGCAGGCATCTATACAGACTAGGACTTACTGATGAGTTGTTGCGTGGTTGAAATCCTTCCTAGGACCAATGAGTGAATAACTTATTCCATCACCTCATGCTCAATTTTGCCAAGATAGTCATTGCAGCCCATTTCCAAGTATTGCTTAACAATGTTTATTTATTTAAGACATCATCAATCACCTCTGAGTTTTATGGCTTCCTGTACTTTCATTGCAAACTATCTCTGCATAATTAAAATACAGTGGTTAAATTTGATAAATTCAGAGTTCTTTTTATGTGTAGATGCACTGCATCTTTACAAGCTCTTGTGTCGTATAAGTAATTTATTAGTTACATTGTTACAGTTATAATGAAAATATCTAATGTTTTTCCTGTGCCGTTCAAATGGCATTAGAATTGAAGAGAAATAATTACATGTGACTTCCTTTATAGAAAGATACGCTCCTAATTTTTATAAGTGTATTGCAACTTGTGCTTAAAAGAGGAAAATATCTCCTTTGTTACAGACAATCAGCCTCCAGTGCTTGAAACTTTTCAGGGTATGCTACAGACTTTTTATGGAGAAGATTTTGTATATCAATTTTTGGCTTCAGATCCAGAGGGCTCTGCTATTCATTTCACATTGGATTCTGGTCCAGAAGGTGCCAGTCTTTCCCCATCAGGTCTCCTTTTGTGGAAAGCTGTGTCAATGAATCTCCATAAATTAACATTTTCTTTGACAGATGACTGCAATGCAAAGACTAAGGTAGAAATAGAGGTAATGAATATTACAGTAAAATGACACCTACTAGTAAGATGTTTAAGCTATCTAATTACAAAACTCATTGATAGCTCATTAAGAAAAGAAAACTGTCTTATTGGGCATGTCTTGTAGGTCAGTGTAAAATCCTGTGATTGCCTAAATAGTGGCTCATGTGTGACAAACATTAATTTCCCACCTGGAAGCGGAAGATATCTTTGTGTGTGTGTGGCTGGATTTGAAGGTGATCTCTGTCAAGTGAATACTGATGACTGTAAACTTAACCAGTGTGGTATTGGCAGATGTGTGGATGGAATAAACAGCTATTACTGTGAATGCCCACCTGAACTTCAAGGTAAATTGCTACTTTATTGACACACATTTATCACTTTTAGTGATAAATGCATGTTTCTAATTTTGTCTACATTTTTAAATTTTATTTTTTAAATGTTAATACCTTTCTATTAGATTATGAAGAAATTTTGTGGTCTTGTGATAAAGTTACATGATAGACTTCATTATTTTTCTTGCATGAATACAATAGCTGTTTATATTATAGGATTAAATTTCCATTGTTTTCCTCCACAAAGGTAAACTCAGAAACATTGTGAAACATAGAAGTGATGAGTTTGATTACAGTGTGGTTCCTCCTATGCCTGCAGATAGACATGTGGTCCCCACAGCTTATTTCCTCCATATTCTGCAATAAGCAGCTTACTTGACAGAAGGTGAAAAAATGCGAATAGCAAACCTGGTCAGCTGTACTTATTAGATGTACTGAAATACTTTGTTGTACTTGACAGATGCCCAGATCTGAAATAGATGTATTTCAGCATCTGCATATATTCTACTTTTATCTTTTATAAATACACTGTTGAAGTCTAGTGACACAATGCGATAAAAAAAAATAATAATTCTGTATTTCAATGCAGGTAAAAATTGTGAAGATGATGTAGATGAATGTGCATCCAGTCCATGCTTCCCTGGAGTATTTTGCTTCAATACTTTTGGTTCTTACTATTGTGGTCCATGCCCAAATAATCTGCAAGGAGATGGGATGTCATGTTATGGTAAAATCATTTGTTTTTCAGAAGAATGCTTATTGTCATTCAGATAAAATATCTTTGGTTGTGCTTCATGTTTCTATCAGTAACTTAGAACTCTCTTCAGTAGTCAGCAAGACAGAACTATGTCTCTGACCATTGATGGCTGGGACAGAATCTCAGTTGATGAGAATATCAAACTGCGCTGGGTCACATAGTTGTAAAACACTTTTTCAAGTGACTAGAAAAAGAAGATACAAAATTTCCCAATTCTTTTATATCAGAGTAGAACACAATGAAATGTATTACTTTCCCTGCATTATTTTCATACTATCTGCAATTATTGACAAAATATTTTTCTGTTGGATTGCTTAGCATAGAACTATTTACCTAAATGAAGGCACTTGCTAAATAAGGTGCCCAAACTTTAATTTACAATGCAATTACTGAATAACTTGTATTTTTAAAATGCTCTATTGAAAACTTTTAAGAAACAATTTTTACTCATTATCTACTTTCTGAATTTTGAGTTATTTTTACGTACTAAAACTTTAACTCTGTAATTTATTTGCAGTTGAAACAGAAGGAACTACTAATGTGCCTTTACATCTTTTGTTTTTAGAAAGCTTGGAAGACACTAATGTTGAAAGAAAGGATTCCAGAGGAGAAATTGGAGGGAATAAAGGTGACTTTTTTCATGAAGAAAATGGAATATCTAATTCACATACTGATAAGAATATAGCTGGCAAATAAAGGTTCTAGTCAGTTTTATGTTATTCACTTCAATTTTTCAGTTTGACTCCATTTAATTTATTACTGGGGTTGTATTGTGGTCTGAAAAATGAGACTGAAATGTCAATATCAACAAATCCCTTAGGTCACTCAAGTAATTTTATTGCCAGTGTGATGTATGACATTCTTACTGTTGCCTTTTGTTTTTGTGACTAACCACTGACATAAAATAGGTAACAGGGGGATAGGGACGTCTGTTATATGACATAAGCAAAAGTTTATGGCATTATGTTGAATGCCGTTTTCCTGCTTTAACTCAAAGGAAAGGTGAAGGCTATGGCAAGCAAATGTCTTCATTCCAAAACTCTGTAAACGCTTTTGCTGGCATTTCCAGCTCTCTGCCTGCTGGGGCTTTCTTTGCAGGAAATTCTCATGTGTTGTTTCCCTTTATCTCTGAGTTCGTAGTGGGGGAGGAGGAAAACTCTCTCACTTGGCTGCCAGTGCCAGATAATTCTTCATCGGCTGCAAAATGTTTTGCTTTTCAGCAGTGGGAGATGGCACTCTAATAAGATTCAGTAAAGTTTAACCTTTTGTAGAGTGTTTTCTAGTACCATTCTAAATGGCATTAGGGACAGACCTTAAGTCAGATCAGATAATCTCCTCCAATTTCATTCCTCCTCTGCCCCGTAATGCTAAAAGCTCATACATGGCATTCTGCCATTCTGGGATTGCAGTGCTATACTCCTTTCCACAACTCACCAGACCAGCTGCTTTTCCTGGGCAGAATATGCAGAACTTTTTGTTCACCTTGCACTCCTTTCAATGACGAGGCTGAGTCAGTCTCTTGTTTATAAAACATCCCACGAATAAAACCCATGCAGAAACATTAAGAAAGCTGATTAAAAAGTTTGGAGATTAAAATATGGTAATACTTTTGCTACAGAGTGGTTGGTTATTCACCTAAAATACTGTCCATGGTGCATCAGTAAGCATAACTATGTACATGCTTGTGATTAAATGTCTGCTTCTAGACTCTAGGTTTATTACTAGTACTTAGACACACTGGTGAACCATAAGCAGTAAATTCTCTTCAAACTGTTTCAGTTAGCATGTTGGAAGCAGCATACGGAGTTGGTAGTTTTCTCTGACAGCAAAGCTGTTTATTGACCCAATATGGGAAATTATCTGTGTCTGCCTCATATATATATGGTGCTTTCTCCTTACCTTCCAGCCAAGAAAAGGCCATGCTGAAGGGGAGAAAGGACGTAGCCAGAATACCTTGATCTCTGATTCTGCCAGTTAGGAGTTAGGTCCTGCTGCATACATTTATTCTGATGTAGCACACAGAGAGACTTCCTGAAGCACAGACTGAATGGGCTGTACGTTTTTCTGTTCAGAAGATATTCCCCATGCTCAGAAGTTTAAAAAGTCTTCTAATATTCCCATACTTTTTTCCGCTCTTTCTTTTTAACATGCTGTAGATGTTCAACAATCACCCTTTGAGAAGGTTTTAAGCATCTCAAGCTATATTCCCAGTTCTACAAATGTCCCCAAGAGATTTATTTCCACAGAAATGGTCAGTAGCACCACTCCACCAGCCTCCACACTAAAAGCAATCACTGCCTGGAAGTCACTGAATTCTCAGAGAAGTGCTTCTGTACAATCTGCTGTTACTGGAAACATCACTCATGTTCTCAGCACCATCAGTGGTCACCTTTCTAACATGGAAAAGATGTCTTCAGTACATGCTGTGATGACTGCATCTTCAAAGATCCATGCTGTATCACCTGAGAAGAAAACAAGTGCACAGGTTGAGGCCTACAGCTATTTTGAAACCAGCAAGAAGACTTCTGCTAGCACCAGAACAAATATAAGCAAAGGGCTTTTTTTGCCAAGCAAAACATTCAAAGGTGGAAATGCTCACAGAGTTCAGCACCTATTAGCCAAGAATAAAGCGAGTCCTTTACCTTTGGTCCTTGTTGAAGTCACTGTTCCACCAAAAATGCTTCCTGAGGAATTGAGTGAAACAGTGATTCCTAAACCAATAACCTGTAGTGATTTACCCTGTTTTCCTGGCGTACCTTGTGAGCCAAGTCAGCATGGAAGGGTCAAGTGCGGTCGCTGTCCTTATGGTTACTATGGAGATGGCTTCACTTGCTCAGGTATTACAAATAGCTGCACTAAATACTTTGCAGAAAAGAATCTCTTGTCATCTTTATAACTTGAAAGTACATTAGTACTGTGTGATCAGTGAAACGCATAGAGTGTTGAATTATCTCATTTTAATTGTTAATATCAGCACAGCCTCCAGGCTTTGAGTTGTATGGGTGCGCTTTGGTGTCTCTTAGGCTCCCCATGTACAGGCTGGGACCTAATGGATTCTGTCAACTGTTCATTTTGTTAGGCAAGACACAGTTGTGCTGAAATGCACTTTAATTTTTCTTATTCCTTTCTTTGTTTTCTTCATTGCCTTTCAGCAAGATGTAGACAAATATGTGGCAAAAATATGGAGTGTGTGGCACCCAATGTTTGCAAGTGCAAGCCTGGTTATGCTGGTTATAGCTGTCAGGCGGGTGAGTATGGCATTTTAATTTAGCCTGTGGTAGCTCAGATCCACAAATTAATGATTTGAAGATCACTGTTGATTTTTTGCACAGCTCTATGCAGACCTGATTGCAGAAACCACGGAAAGTGCATTAAGCCCAATGTCTGTGAATGTCTGCCAGGATACAGCGGCTCTGCTTGTGAAGAAGGTAAATAGAATATTTTTTGCTTTTGAATCCATAAATATCCAAAGGATGCATAAATAACTTCCATGACTATTTGTTCTGACAGCAAAGAGGTGTGTTCATTTTACTTTAGCAGAACTCTTTGAGTAACATGTTGGTCTAATATCCTACTTTTTTTATATGCACTGTAAATGTTGTTTGCAATTGGATGTTTCCAAAATTTAGCTTTCACAGTAAC
>JAVSBS010010612.1:21957-33731 GCA_033124195.1 Coracias cyanogaster
CTTTCACAGTAACAAGCGAAATTGGCCAAAGAATGTAGATTCCTATAAGCTAAATACTCCCAAAGGATAGGAAGTCTTGTCTGGAAATTGTTTCAGATTTATTTTCTTCAGGGTAACCACCACTGTTGGGACTCTGTGTACTCTGTTGGAATTAAGTTCTTGTTACTTATTCTTGTCGAAGTGCATTGCATACATCTCCTTTATTTTATTTCCACTTCTTTGCTCACTATCAATTATTAACATTTTCCTTTTCCTAAAGCATAACCAATCCATGCATCTTTTAAGAGGTGATTTCTTGAACAACATAATTCTGTGTCTGCAGCGCATTGTAAACCACCGTGTCAAAACGGAGGCACATGCTTGGCCAGAAATCTCTGCACCTGCCCATATGGTTTTGTGGGTCCAAGATGTGAAACAAGTAAGCAAAAAAGCATAAGGAAAGAATACAGAACATTTCTCCTGTTCTTCAGGAGCAAGAAAGCAAATTATGGTTTAAATTTTTTATGCACTCTGTTTAATCATAGCAAGTGACATGATACCTGTGCCTCTTTGAAGGCTCCCATACTTGGGCTTTTTGAGCATTGCTAAGATACTATTTCGACATAACTTTGAAAACATAATGTACTAGAAAAATTGCAAACAGTTTATTACTTATGATTCGCAAACGTGGAAACACTGAGCACGTTGCGTATGTGCTACTACCTTCAGAATAAACACAGATGTTGAATATGTCGTGATAGCTTTTTAAGTTCTATAATTTTAAATTGGTTAGACACTGGGGTATTCAGAAGTTGGTATCAGTGAATGATGGGTCAGAATAACGGGGATACAGAAAAACTGAATTCAGAACATTACAGGGTTGGGGTTTTTTTTTCACCTGGCATGAAAATGGGAAAATTTGCTATGATCATAGCTGAAAAATGGGAATTAGTCTCACATTAATGGCCTTTTACATATCAAATTCTACATTCTGCAATTTTGCAACTCCAGATTTTCAGTAGCTTTCATACTTGTAATTTTTATCATTCAGAGTCCAAATTTAGGTGTGCTGTTTATATATCATTCACCTGAATATGCCATTGCATTGCTGACCTCAAAGCCATGACCTATCATGGCTTTCTACAGCCATGATATTTTAATGTCTTTGCTTGTTAGTCTTATGTCACTCTATTCATGCAGCTGCAGTTGCTGAAATGATGGAGGACACCTGGGTGAACTTTCTTGGAGTCCATCAAATCCATGATGTAACATGGTCCATTGGCTCTTAGTATTGAATTTCCCATTTGTTTTAGAATTGATTTGAAATTTGCTAGATTTTTAGCACTGGATATAAGCAGATCATGGATAATTACATGGAAAGACATTTTATTTACCTTGATAGTCTGATGCTAGCTTTTTATGACTTTGACACTGGCTTAACCTATTCAGCAATTCCTCTTCAACTCAGGGAATTGTATGTTATTTCCAGTGTTAACATTTGGGAAAGAACTGAAAAATGAATCACGTGTAATTTGTAAGATGTCTCTTTCTCTCTTTCTCTCTCTCTCTTCCTGCCCTTCTCCTTTGTTTTTGCCCAACTTGTTGGACGGTAGTGGTTTGCAACAGACACTGTGAAAATGGTGGTGAATGTCTTACTCCAGATATCTGCCAGTGTAAACCTGGGTGGTACGGACCTACATGCAGCACAGGTAACACTTCTGCAACTTCCATGTTCCTGGGAGAGCATCTGTAGGACCTCCCATAGTTTGAACCTTGGAACCGCGTGGCTCAGACAACAGCAATGGGTGGCTGCTTCCTGCTGTAGAGCCCCCGCACTCCCTCTTGTCTCTGCATGTCAGTTCTGCTGCCAGCAGCACCTCTAGAAAGTCTAACACAGATCCTAAAGTTTTGGGTAAAGATTTAATGTGCATGGTGTTACCTGCAGTTACCTTAGGTGTTTTAATTCCTGCCCTTGAAGCAGAAGCACATATTTTATAGACTTTATTTGGATATCATTCTTCCCACTCTTCCCAACCCTGTTTCTGCAGCGATGTGTGATCCTGTGTGTCTCAATGGTGGTTCCTGTACTAAGCCAGATGTTTGCCTCTGTCCGCATGGATTTTTTGGTGCCCAGTGTCAGAATGGTAATCTCCCTTTTTTTTTTCCTTTCTTTTTCTTCCCTCCCCTCTTAGCTGCCATTATGGGGAAATCTGTGCGAAAACATTGTTATCTGAAGACACAAAGTTTACAATCAAGTCGCGTACCTAAGAAGTGGTGCAAAACAGAAATCACATTATTTTTTAGATCTTATGACTGATTCAGTGAATGTCCAAGGGAAGGGAGACTTAAAATTTGCCTTCTCTTCCACTCAAATTTTGAGCGGTGTTCAACCAGTTCCATTGTATATAATGTCATCTGGTTACTCTTGTACACATACAGTTGCGAACCTTGGCCCATTTTATCTGATTTTGTGACGTAGGCATCGATTAACATTAATATGATTTTTACGAGACAGGCCTGATAGTGCTGAATGCCTGTATAAGCTATCAGAATTTTAGTGTTGCACTCATTTCCTAGAAGTATATTGCTAAGTCAAACAAAATGCAAACTACAGCCTTTTCCTCCTGTTTGTATCTTTTAGCTGTCTGCAGCCCACCTTGTAAGAATGGTGGTCACTGCATGAGAAACAACGTCTGTACTTGTCCTGATGGGTACACAGGCAGAAGATGTGAAAAAGGTAAGCCGGTGTTAAAATCCTTCCAGGATCAACTATTCTGTAATAAGTTAAGATGTATTAAACAACAGTTGGTTTTGATTTTAAGGTGTCTGTGAGCCAAGGTGCATGAATGGAGGAAGGTGCGTGGGGCCAAACATTTGTTCTTGTGCTTCAGGATGGAGAGGAAAAAGATGTAACACTCGTAAGTACCTTGTAGTTAACAGGAGAACCATACCTTTAAAATAATATATGACTATAGGACAACTCTGTGCACACAAGTAATACGAAGTTCGTGCCAAAGAACTCAAGAATATACACACATTGCAGAAATGATGGTCTATAACCTTGGCAGCAAAATGTAGGATGGAGAACTCATACCATGCGATTCTTAGGCTAAAGCATGAGACCAAATATCTTTTACATTCGTCTGTAGCAAACAAGATATCTTTCTTTCTTAACTCTTGTCTGAATAAGAAGCACCTGTATTTCTGCAAAGAGTCAGTGAAGTGAAATAATTTCAATCTGTGCTGTGGGACATAAAAGCAGATATAATGGAAAAAAAACTACAGCGAAAGATTGGAAAACTGCGGAAACAGTGGGAAACAATTGGAATCGAAGATGCAATGGGCACAAGCTCTTTAGGAAAGGTGGAAATAGGACTGTGATGGTAGCACAGCTGTGGGTCACACTTAATCTTAATGAAGATATTAATGGTGCCTAAATAAAATGTGTCAGTGTGGATAAAAACACAGTCTGCAGGAAAATCAGCATGAAGAGGAGTGGCAGAAAATCAATAGAAAAAGTGTTTAGAGGCTGTCACAGCACCCACCCAAGGCTTAGATATTGATATGGCCAATGAGCTCTCTAATGGCACGGAGGAGAAACAATTTTCCCTGTATTACTTTCTGTAATTACTGGGAAGTTTTATTGGAGAAAATAGTACCTATCTTGACAGGAGTGAGATATTCTTGGACACTGTGGAAGAGAGATTTGCTTACCAGTCAGTCAGTTAACCAATAAGAAATAAGAGTGGGTTAGATTATGGCTTAGTAAGCAGGGACAAATGTGCAGAAAAATGGGTCATCGAAAATAACTTTGGGTCAAATGTTCATGAGTTGATTAACCGTGTGTTAAGTTGCATGACAGACAAAAGATGTCTCACTAAGGTGTGGGATCTAGAAGGTAAATCTGGTAAAAACAAAGCTACTTAGCAGTGCTGACTTAATTCAGTATTTCAGGCTTTTGTAGCAGTCTGTGATGCATCAGGACATCTCAGTGCATGCTTTGGCTGTAGAGCTTTTTCTTTCTAGTTGCCTCTCTTCTTTAATATCCTGTTGATCTTAGATGGATTTTCAGTGAAGACGATGGGACTTTTTTGTATGGACAGCACTCAACCTCTCCTAGGCATCCTGTAATGTAAAAAATAAGTGAAAGTAATCTCTTGGGATATAATCAAACTTTGTGATGGTGTTTGTGCAGCAATCTGTCTTCAGGAATGTAAGAACGGTGGGGAGTGTATTGAACCGAGTACGTGTCATTGTCCTCCACAGTGGGAAGGAACCCAGTGTCAAACACGTAAGAATGATGTGACCTGAAACCTCTTGCTTCAGCACAGTTAGGGATGCTTCAGCAATACATAGTGCCTAGAAGCTCTATACCTTGATTGTATTTTAACCCAACTCTGTGTCAAAAGCAGGATAAAGATTCCTCTGCCCATTCTGAAGCCCTCCAGAATATAACAGTACTCTGGGACAACGGTGCGGCTTGCTCTAACACTGTACGCTGCTGCAACAGCCCTGAGAGGACACTGTAGTAGCTTGAAATAGTAGGATGCATTACAAACCACCTTACTCATGTCCCTGTCTCAGTTTCATTCATGCCCTTGGCATGTTCCCCTATTAACTCTGCATTTTTGCATAAGAGGGATGGGATAGACACAAAGCATCATTGGCTCCACATGACTGTGAAATCTCCTCACATGGAGGGATGTTTCCTTGTGAAAATACCTGCCAAATTCTCAGCTCCTATAAGCAGGAAGAATAAGTATATAGAGAGAGTAGTTGCTTTTCCTTCACCAAGTTGTGTTCACGAATAACGCCACATCTGTACCGCTCCTGTTTTAGCTGTGTGCAACCAGAAGTGTCTGTTTGGAGGCAGGTGTGTATTGCCTAACGTGTGCTCTTGTCGTCCTGGTTACACTGGAGTCCTTTGTGGGAAGAAAATTCAGGTATGTATAGAGTCAAGGTACCATCACAGATGCAGCGACATGGGAATCATTATCTAGTTCACCCTTGTCCAATGAAGAAGCACAAAATACACCAAAAGTGTTTGTCTTAATTTCTTCCTTTCAGTCTCCAGTGAAGGAAAATTCGTAAAATTCCTAAGAGCTATTCCAGTAATCTAGAGGCTCTAATACTTACAGAATTGTTATCAACACCTAAATTTCCTTTGTTCCAAATTAAGCTGATTATCCCTTGTCATTCCCTAAGTGGCTGCAGCAGGAATTGCTAACTGTCCTTTTCAGAACAGCCACCATCCTCTTTTCCAGCACCCAGCCCCATTTTGAGGAAGAGTATCTCTCTGATGACTTTCTTAGCATCAAGTCAAGCCCTGATCTTTTTCAAACTAAGTACAAGGTCATTCTGTTCATCCATTTTATACAAATGTTCCTTATGTGTAACTTTTGAGATAGCTTTACTTTTTTTGCATTATAGTGAATGATGAGCAGTTCTTTGTTTGGTCTCATGATCTGCTGTGGTATTCCTTTGCTTGAGTGCCAACAGTCACTGGAGTAATTTAATTAAACATTTCATTATAACTCACTTTTTTGTGAGGTCTGAAGTAGAAAGTGTTCTACTCTTGCATCACCTGTGATGTTTCTCTGAATTTCAACGTATTTACACACTTTCCTGGTGCCAGTGGTGTCCATTTGGTGGAGTTGGGACATAGCATAGCTGATTTTAGCACTCATGCTGCTGCTCTTCTCTTACATTCATCTTTAATTACATGCCACTGTTCATGTCTCTGCTGTGGTTTCTTTCAAGAACAATTTAGTTCTTTGGTCTACTGCTGACGCCAAACTATATTCTCTCTTTCCCATCTTCCCTTTCTTTTTAGTACTTTGCCACTTCAGGTCTTTTAATGCAAAACCTATAACGTGGCTGCCAGATGTGCAGGCATTTTAGGGACAAATGAATAAAAACCAGGGGAGACAGCAATGGTTTAACTTTCATCTAGCCTCACTTTATCCCAGTTGAAACTATGAGGTCTTCAGACTTTTTTTCTACTTTATCAGGTCCAATACACAATGCCAACACCATTTGTGGTCAGATAGCAGAAAACTTGCTGGAGATGGGGCAAATATGTTTAAGAAATTGAAACAATAAATTCCCATAGACATTTTAAAACTATAAAATGACATATCCTATAAATAGAAGACTATCATGGTTGCAATATGGATTTCCAAAACGTGACCTAAAAAAAAAATTAAATAATTTTGATTTAAATGTTTACATAACTATATCCTGAAAAGCATTAGCATATTTTTAATCTAGAAAATACATTGCTGATCAGTCAGACAGTGCTGTATCAGACACTGACCAAAATGGCGCATTCTATTAAAGAAATAAACAAGCTAGATGCATAGGTTTTATGTTTCTGCATATCATTAAAATTGTTTCTTAATCATGAAAATGGGCTGTGTCATTAAAGTATCTTTTTGCATTTGTTTCTTCATGTTTCTCTCCAAGGTACAAAGGCATCATGGCTGAAGAGAAGTGTATCAATTAAATTGCAATGCTGCATGGATGTACGAGCCTTGAAAACAGCAAGAGGGTTGAAGGCAATCACAGAGTTTATTTAAAGGAAAGGAATATCCAGAAGCATTATTTTAAAAGATTTGTATTAGTCATGAATTTTGGTGAGCTTCAAAACAATTTTGTAGTTGTTAAAACATACGTGTATTTCTCTTAGTTTTTGCTACCTCATGCACAAACTCCACAGCTTCCGATTCTTCACAGGGCTCACAAATGATGAAAGGTGCAACCTCAAAATTCTGCAGTTTGTTGACGTAGCCAACCAGATGATGAGATTTCCTTTGTAGTACAAGATTGTAACAGCTGCTGCGTGTCACTGGGAAAGAGGGCAACCCTCCATCACCTGTGAGTGGTACCCTCTGGTTTTTTAACATTGTTTGCACACATATTATTTGGCTGTGTACAGAAGTACCGTTTTTTTCTTCTCTGTCTTGTATTGGTGTCAGTCTGTTATAACGACTAGCTAGGAGAGGGGAAGGAGGGGGAACCTAAACCAAGGTTTGGCTGCTAACAATGGAGACAAGGCCACATATCTCATTAGCAGTCAGCCAGATGCAAAATAATTCTGGTTAGTCTATGGCAAGCCTTTGTCACCAGGAGCCAGATACTGACTCTTCTGCTTTGACTTAAGTAACTGACACTCATGAAGTTGAGGAACCAGCCGCTAAACAGTTTCTGTCTCTGTAAGACTTTTATGCCCCAGTTCTAAGGTGGCATTTAGTACTAAGAGGAAATTTTGTCCCTGAGTCTCCTAGAGAAATTTGACAATGCTTTTAGGCATGTGAATCTTAAAATTGGAACTAGTAAGAAGATGAATTTGCTATACATCCCACCACCCGTGTACATCAAATCAGAAAGTATTTGTAAAAACATCAGAGAGGAGTTTTTTTCAACTCCAATGAACTATTAGCACCTATTAGTTTGAACAAATAGAATTCCAATATTTTCTGAAGTGTCCTACAGAGGACCACCATCATCTTCTCCTAGAGCTGCAAAAGATGTGTCACTTCCTGCCACAACCAGCTGAGCTCTGGTGATAGATACCAACATCTCTTTAGCTAAACTGTTGAGGTTTAGTGTTTTGAGGTGGTTTTTTTGTTAAACCAAAATAACCATCATGACTTCCTGTTCTTCTGAGCAATATTCAATTTACACATACTAATTCTGAACAGAAAGAAAATAGAGCTCTTGCTGCCTTTTACTGCTACTGTGGGATGCTGACTGCCACATCGTAGCTGTTAGCGGTTCTGTGCCTAGATTTCTCTTCACCTTTTGATAGTCCTCTTAAGACCTTTTGCAAAGTAAGGTGGCATTTTGAGAACTCAGTGTCATTCCAGAATGATACCTGATGGACTTCCAAGTGCCTGACTGGTATATTTAAAAGATGTTTTCAATTTTCCACTTGCATTTTAAATTTTAGTGTTTCCATAGTTTCTTTCAATTAAGCATCGAAGTGGCTGACAGCCTGATCTTCTGAGAACTGTTCTGTCATTTAAAACCTACTCCACTTGAACCATTTCCTTTCTCACAACCAACAAAGACCGCAAAGACTGTTGGAACTGGTGCCTCAGGATGATGCTTTGAATACACAAGGTTCTGAAAATATTTTTAAATGCAAACACACCAATATCATGTCATCATATATTGAATAACCCCCAGTCCCCCTGTCTGTTACAGAGGTGTTGTGCTAAAGAGAGAAATAGCATCTGCCAGGAGCCCTGTTAATAGTACTTTGGTTAATGAGTTTGTGCAATCCTCCACTACAAAACTAAATCAGTATCTATGTGCCTTTCTAGGATTTCAGGCCTAATAAAGGGGTTTTAATCATAACTTTTGGTATTTCCTATTTATTTTCACTGGTTCTGAAAGCAGACATAATTTCTTTTACATTTTCCAAATGCAAGCTATGCAAACAAAAGCAGCAGATAAAAGATGCTCAGTGCTAAGCTCTGCTATTTTCCAGCAAGCACATGATACAGAAAAAGTACTAGTACATGCATAAAAATAGACAGGTACTTCCAAACTGTCCAGTAATTATGTGATTGTTTGAAACGATGTTGTCACTAGATTGTCCATCATATACATGAAGCAGAATTCACTGTAATTAGAAGACACATGGCAACAATGCAGTAGTTTATAACAATGCTCAGTTTAACAAGAGGCAGAAGCATATAGAGCACTTGTGTACACAGGTGAACAAAATTGTTCTAAACTTGTGTAATGCAATCTGAAATGAGGCCCTAAAGAGTGTGGGGATTTGGCAGGGGGGAGAAGGGTTGTATACTGTAGGAGCTGCCACAGTTTCACTCACGGAATGAAGGGCAACTTGTGCCACACTGAAAATCTTACAGTGCTTCTTAGCGCATTAGACAGAATACAGGTATCTTCCCCGATTTTTTTTGCATTATTTCATTAAATACTAGAAGGTACCTATGTACATCATCCACCTTTAATACTAGAAGGTGCTGGAAGGTACCTATGTACACCTTCCATTTATTATCTGGTTGCACTAGAGCTGCTCTGCAGGCCAGCAGAAACACTCCCAAGTGCAGACTGACACTTGCCCATGATCTTGAAAAGATCTATAAAATGCAGTATAATTAATGTTTTCTGAAGGAAGGTGTCATATCACAGAACACATCACAGATCTCAGCAAGGACTCAGTTTCCTATGCTTATATCCCTATTGTCTGCGATTTAAAAAAACCCACAAACTAAAAAAGTGGGGCTCATGTGACTTTTCAAAAGCTAATTAGATCTCCTCATAGCTGAGAACAGAAAGTGAGCTAACATTTCCATCTACCAAAAGCAAACCTGTGAAGAAGAGTCAGTGCAAACCCTGAAGGAATCAGTATGAAAGCTTAAGTTACTTGACAAATGGGCTATAACCGCTCCATTGCTTGCCCAAATGGGAAAACTCAGAGTTTAAATCCTCAGTAAAACACAGCACCTAGGTACATACACAAACACAGATGATAGCGAGTGTTACTAATGACTAAACATGTTTATGCTCTTTCTTTTGTATAAAGGTATCCCACGGCAGTGTTGGGTCATTTTACTCGACTTCCACCCACCGCTCAGTTTAGCCAATAAAGGACATTTCACAGATAAGCCACATCACATAACTCTATTCTTGCTACAACCCCCTACAGTAGAAGAGAAAATATAAATAATAAAATGTGCATGTAAGTAAATTAAAAAGAAGAAACAATTCTCACCTTTCCACACATGCTCTGAAGAGACAGAATATAAAAAAACCACAACCAGTGCACTACTCTTACAATTTTTCCAGCTGTTTCTAGTGCAAATCAAAGCATCAGTACCAGATGTTACAGTCAGCGGTAATAAGGAGGGTGACCAGTTCTGTACGGTTTCTCTTGCCCCTTGAGCTGCATGCATGCACAACTCGCTTTTCACAAGCAGACACATCTCCCTCCAAAAGTTACATGCTGTAACTAGTCTGTTCAACCCTCCAGTGAGTGGGAAGCAAATCAAAGACATGGACCACTGACAGCTCTTCCGGTAAATATATGTAGAACTGTAGAAATAATAATTTGGTGACCTGGACTGTCACCCATAGTAGGGTCTGAGACTGTTCTTTAAACTAACTACTAGAAAATTCACTTTTAAACTCACTTAAAATATTGTGGACACTTAAATGATACCTTTTAAAAACAAACCCAAAAAATACGGGTGAAAAACTCTGTAGCCAGTAGATGGTGCTACATTGAAACAGTATTTCTAAAATATGCCATCACATTCTGTGTGCCATCAAATTACTGCTTCCTTATTGTAATCATTTCTAATCAGGGAACTATTTGAATTAGCATTTGTTCTGGCCTGCTCAGGAACACCGATTACAGGCCTCTCTCCCTGCCTGCTGACCAGGAGGTCTCCTGCTGCTAACAATGCTAGTATCTCTTTTGGCTTCTAATCACCATTATTGCCACTTTGGGCTTTATTAGTAGAGGTCAGTCTTTTCATCAGCGATATTCCACCTCTTTGCATTTACATACTTCTGCTCATTTACTTGGGTCTGAGGCAATTAATTCTTTTCCATTCATTTCCCTGCAACCAGGATGTCATTTAAGGTATTCAACTTAACTCCTCAATTTCTAAATTATGGCATAATTGTTGAAGTGAACTGTGACAGACACAGAATTTCATGATCATAAAGCCTGCTCCTGAACCATTGATGAAATTTTCTTGCTCCTTGCATGCAAACCACATTTTTCACCGGCATGTCTGACATATCCAGTGTATCGCAGCAAAAGCGGCACAAAAAATACATGCTCCTCTGACTCTGTCCAGCACCAACAAAGACTTCACAGCATTTGCTCGTAGCAGGTTTCACCTGAAACACATGCAACAGCCTCCAAACCAAGGGCAGAGGAAGGCTTCTCAAATACACAGCACAGCAACTGCTCAGAACAGGAGTCTCATGGACTGTACCGTTGTCTTTCATTTGCTCTCCATATGCTTGGGTTCCCTCTTTTAAGGAGGGCTGGTAACTGAGAAGACCCCGTTTCCTTTGCTTCTTGTCAATGCTGGGTGGCTTGTAATCCCTGGAGAAACGTGTCCATTTAAGGCACTCTATGAAAGCTACATGGTCTGATAACAGAGCTTACGCACAGATACAATGTTACTCCATCAAAGGGATTAAAATAATGCATAGGCAAATGAATTAAAGTAATGCATGGTTAAAATTCTCCCACCAGAAATCCCAGCTTCACCTAGAAAACAATGAAAATCAATCTATTTCTCAAAAAAACATTGATTCAGGCATCATTCAGAAAGCTCACTGATTCAACAGCAAACCCCTCCTCAACTGTAGCCTTCAAGAAGCAGAACAAATGAGACATGGAACGAACGCAGCAGTCTCAGTTCAATATGCAGCCCATTCAAAAAGCTGCAAAGCCTAAACACCAAACTGGAACACGTGCAAATACGAGCCTCAGCATCCTCCTCACAGGCGATTTGTGACCAGTCTGTAGCCTCCCATTATATTGCTCCCTTAACAACACAATCCTGAATAGGAATGCCTCATCAATGCCTACATCTCCAGAAGGGAGATAAACACATTTCCCTGTCTTACTGGGATAAGGAGAGAAATAATTGGAACTTAAGAGATGATCAGACGATATGATTGTAGAAGTAGTCAAGATAAGGACTCTTTTAGAGTATCAGTATGGATTAAGCTTTTAGAAAGTAACAGTAGAACTGTTTGACCAAGTACCGTCGTTTGTTTTTTTTTAAATACTGGTT
>JAVSBS010010613.1:0-14421 GCA_033124195.1 Coracias cyanogaster
GTAGAAATAATAAGATATAGTAGACTAGACTTGAGGTTATGTTTCTCATCAACTTTCTAGTTACCAAGGGTAGAAGATGTAGAGATACAAACTAATTCCTGAGGCCAGAACAGATTATTTTGATTATATAGTTGAAGTCCTGCATAAAGTAAGCCAAACTTCTGGTTAAAAATCCTGTTCTTTAGAAAGACACTGTCATGATGAATTATTTCAAATGATGGCAATGTAATTTTTATAAAAGGATTTTTGGGTGGTGTTTTAGTGGAAGGAGCAAGTGACAGTGTCTGAAATAATTGATTCTCAAAATGGTTCTGTTACTTTCACCAGGCCACCTCCTGTTTTTCTACTGGAGTTTACTTTTCTCTAGAATGAAGACTGTGATTAAGACGGACTTTATCAGATTTAATTAGGCTGTTCACGAGCTGGTGAGAGACAGAAGCAGCTCACTGGTGCAAGCACATCCATCAGGCTGTTTCTAGTGGAGTATGTTGAGCATTTTGAGGCTGCAATGGTCATGAGACCTCACCATTGCCTTAAAGTCAGCATGTGATTTGCCAAATTTTTGTGCCTGGAGTTGTTCTCTCCCCTCAGAGGAGCTGGGATGATGGGCTTGCAGGGAGTGTACAGGTGGCTGTGCTAAAGGCCTGGCCAGCTAGAAGTTGTGGCTTCTGAGCAGTTTCGGCTGGCTTGTTGCTCCATTTCCCCCTTCTCCTGCACAAGCCAGTTTCCATTCTGAAAGACAGTTTAACTCCTAGAGAAGAAGGGCTGATTCTCCTTTGTTTTGCCTTTCCCACTCTGACTTAAGTGGGTATAAGATATTGCCATGTCACCAGTTGCTCCAGGCTGTTCCCCTTGCAACTTGGTTTTCCATCAAATCAACTGTCCTCTATTTGGCCAGATATCTGTCCTTCTCACCTTCAAGCCAGTGATGGGTCTCTCAAAGGCAGCTGAAGGAACAAGAAATGAATTTGCAAGAAGGAGGCTGCCTGTAGGAGCATGGTGGCTGGCTGAGCAGCCACTTGTCATGGCTGAAGGTGCTGGGCCATGTTTGTAGTGGCACCATGCTAGTTCATCTCATTGCCTGGTGGCTGCTGTGATATGTTTATCCTCTTCCGGAGCTGTGTGAACTTCTGTTCCCTTGTGATGCAAAGCTCAGGTGAGGTGCTGGAGCTCACTGGCTGTAAAAAGTGATGGCCCAGCTGGTGTGCCAATTGCTCTGAGGGAGAAACTTGTGCCACTAGGAGTGGAGAGCCTGTGTGGGGAGCAAGGGGTGGGTGGGTGCTGCAGAGTCAGGTCTCCAGCTGAGTAGCAAGCTCCTCCCATGCAGTGTCCATGCCAGTGTCACTGCCCACACAGGAGGGTGTTGCTGGCATGCTCCTCAGTGAGTTGTCCCTGCACATGGATGACCTGTGTCCATAGGGTGTGTGGTGACTGCTGAACTGTGTGCACACTTCTGGTGAGGGCAGGGAACAGCCTTCTTCTGCTGAACAGGTAGAGGAGGTGGCCATGCTGAACCAGTGGCCACTCAGCCCCTCTCTGAGGATGCAGAGGGTGGGAGATAAGCCAGCTAGATATGCTGGATTTCTCCTCTCGCATTAAGGTAGAGCAGCTGCTCACCAACAGTCATGCCAACCCTTGGAGGTGTTGGTTGTGCTGTGAACCCCCTACATGACCCTTAGGGGTCTCACATAAGAGAGAGCTTTATGAGACCACTGGCAGAAGTGTGCGGTGCCTTGGCTCTGCTTTAGCTCATCAGCCATGGGGAACACCCAGCCACATAGGTCCATGTGTCTCCCTTTTCTCACCCAGCCCCTCAAGAGGGGCTGTTTTTGTGGGGCTGAGCACACAAGATCCAAGCTGGAAGAGCCCAGGAGCAGAGGGGCTGTGTGAGCCTTCCTGCCTGGCTCCTGCACTGCACAGTGACGTTGGCGCCTCAGGAAGGAACAGCAAGTTCCTGAGGGGACATTCTTCCCATAGCTGCTTGGCCGCCATGGCCCCCTCCTTGCTGTGGCCCCAGCCAGTGTATGAGCCTGTCTCCAGCGGCTATTATTGAAACCCATTTCCATGGCACCTTTCCAGACCCGTATTTCTTTTCACACGCCAGGGTGGAAGAAAACCCTCCCTCCCTGCCCCGAAGCCTTCATCCAGAGCCTTCTCACAGCTGCTGTACTTTTCCAGTGTGCGCAGAACATCACTGCATCTGCTGGGCAGGAGGGAACCCAGCAGCTTTGCTGAGGACTCCTGGAAAGCAGGCGGGAGGAATGTATGGGCTGGTGCTTGAACTTGGGTTCCCTGTGGGTGAAAGTATCCATATCCTTGTGCCCTTTACCACTCTGCTCGTTAATTCCTGATTAAGGTCTAACTAGTGTCCAGAGATTGCTTTTTAGAATAGACTTTAAAAGGTCTCTTGCTCACTGCATTTTGCTCACTTTTCTGATGCAAACGTTCTCCTTTTTGTAGCATTTCTTTAATTCACCTTACAAGAATGCAAATGATATTTTGGCCAGCAGAAATTCAGCAGCTGTAGGAAAGCTACAGAGAGGGGAATGTGTGCTTGTCTCTGCCCCATCTGCTTTCTGAGGCCAAGTTCATTCCTGCCAGCTCTACACCGCACTGGTGGGGATGAGGCCAATCTCTGTATTTGGATATTTCTGCCCTAGATAGCCACAGTACTGAGCTGTCTCAGGGTTTTTTTACCCACAGAACAGACACCAGGTCCCTCTGAAATTTAGTGCTTGAGGCTGAAACTGAAAGTTCGGAGAGAATTAGTCACTCCTGTACCCTAGTAACGTTGGCAAAAACCAGCCTCAAACATAGCGCAGGGGAGTGTTTTGCAATCCCAACAGCAGCCCTGCGCTTCTCCTGACGCAGAGCAAGCTGGCGGGGGGGGAGCATCGAGCTGAAATGCACCCCAGCCCCTTCCTCCTGCCCTGTGTGCCTGCAATGGGCTGAGCTCTGGAGGTAGGACTGGGGTGATGAGGGTCTGGTGGCATACAGCATGCTCCTTTGCATCAATCCTGACTGATCTGGGGGTTTGTATTGTGTATCTGCATTGTGAAACAGCAAACACAGCCTGGAGCACTTTGGGTGATGTGCCGGTGGGGTGTCAGAGCCAGGGACCCACCCTGGGAACAGTGCTCCCCTGGGAATGCTCTCCACCCATGCTGCCAGCATCCTCATCTCAACCTCAGCTTACAGGGTCTGAATATTCTGTGTCCTCAGAAAGGTTTCAAGTTGAGCTCCAGCACTTTTTGAGCCCGTTGTTGGCCACAGCATTCTCTAAAATGTTTGAAGCTCTGTGCAGTGTGGAGCTGCTGCCGTGCTTCTCTCCTAGCCTCTCTGTAGGGGTGCTGGGGTGTCAGGCGGGGATTCTGGGGCTCTCCTTGCAGCGCTGCTGGGCCGGTTTAACTGGTTCCAGATTCGCAGGGTTCACGTCAGCGCCTGAAATGAGAACCGCGCTGTGCTTAACCACTGCAAAACATAGCAACGGCACAGCAGCGCTGGCACTCGTGCAAAGAGGGAAAAAAAATAATTAAAAGTCAGCATGAAACACAACCAAACTGGTTTTTCATGCTTGCCTGGGCTTTGCAGTGCAGAAAAAGGCAAAACTTCCAGGAAATGGATGTGGGCCCACAGAAGGACTGTTATGAATGCTCCGAAAACTCCCACCCCTTTCAACAGGGAGCATTTTAGGTAGTGCTGCTCTGGTCCTAGCAGGCAAGGAGCCTCCCTGGCCCTGCTGCCCCTAAAGCTGGCTGTGCAAGGGGTGAGCAGGAGCCTTAGAGCTGCCTCTTCTGCTCTGTCTCCTGCGCTGACTGCTCAGCACTGACCTCTTGTTGAGTGCTGTTTGGTCAGGGCTTGGAGCCTCTGGTCACAGGGTTGCTGCATGTGCAAAGGATGTGCTGTTCCCCTCAAGCCATTAGAGGACTGGGGCAGTAGTAAGGGGGTTAGTTATGGCCCCAGGAGAAGGTCCTGCTTGGATCCAGAGGGTTCCTGAGTCTTAGGATCCACTTTGGGAGAGGGGAACAAAGTCACAGGGAGCTCTAGAAAAAGGTGAACCCACATCTGTGTCACATCTGCTGCCTATCTCCATAGTGGGCCTTACCAGTCTTCTGTGTCTGACCATCCTGAACTGAGGGAGCTCAGACAGGGGGGTCCAGGTGCACATGTAAGAGAGACAGTCAAGTCATGCAAGTATATGACCTGTCTCCCAACTCCCCAACCCCACAGCCTTTCTGGGTAGGACCATCCTGGTCCCTGCCACCCCAGAGATACCAGGGCTCCTTCCAGTGCATAGAAAATAGGATCAGAGGTGCAGGAGAGGTCCCTGGCTCTGTGCAGACTTGGCATAGGGAAGTCAGTCATTGTCTGTACAATATGCTTTTGGGAGGAACCTGAGCAGCGTTTGGGTGGCAGAGAAAACTGGGAGATGAGAGAGTGGGTGCTGGTGGGCACATCAGGAAAGGCAGCCCTCACGCTGGATCGTGTCCTCTGCTCAGATCAGTGTCCTGCCTCTGACATGGATGGAAACAACAGGGCCGACATGGCCAGATTTAATGGTTCTGGGCAGAGAGGAAGGTAGAGGGAGTCCTGATGGACCTGCTGATGCCTTGCAGCAGAACCTGAGGTTAATTCTATCATAACTTCAAATGCTATTAGTAGTTAGAAAAAACCAGACAGTCCTTTAAAAATCTGCTTACACAATTCAGCTCTCTTGACCCTTCTGGCCGTATACTCTCAGGCTTGCTAAGTGCTGTGGGACAGCACTAAGTGCGTCCTTCATTGCTCCTCAGTTGACCAGCCATTTATAGCCTCCACCTCTGACTGCTGGGTGTCATATTTTGAAGCAGCACAAAGCAGTAGGACAGATCAGCTTTCCTTCTCTGCCTCCTCCCACATACCTTGGTCATGCTCCCTCCAGCACTTCCCCTTCCCACACTAAATAAGCTCTCTTGGCAGGGTAAACACAGCCCACAGTGCTAATTTTATTCGCCACTTGATCTTTTTTCTGGACGTTACTGGCATTTGCTGGGTAAAGTGAGGCCCCTCCCTGCATATGCTCTCAGCCCTGGGAGAGGTTTGTCCCAGCTGTGCTGTTGCTGTGTCACTTCTGTCACTGAAGAGCTCTGCTCTCTGTGGCCTTGCTGCTGCATGTTCCCAGGACACCAGGAAACACATGCTCACACAACTCAGGACTTCCACAGTGGAAGCCTAGAAGCAAATCCAGGCAGCACAGAGAACCAGGGAGAAGAAAAGCAGATTGTGGCTCACTGATCTGCACCTCCAGAGCTGTGATAGGACATTAATAGGCCACCTGGAGCCTGTTAATAAAGGAAAAAAAAAAAAAATCCAAGTGCCTCTCTTCAACTGAAATTCTGCAACCTGAGGAGGAAACCTCTGCTCTGGCCATGTGAAGAGCCTCTCTCTGTGAGGCAGATCAACAGTGTCAGCCCAGGAAGACACTGCTGAGTGATCAGTGAATGTACCTGGTTTATCAGTAAACTCTTTGCCAGTCTGTTAGGCATTGCATCAGCACAGTGACCACCACAAAGGTATGACGGGTTTCAGTGATCTCAAGCTCTTATTCAGACAGTAGTCACATCAACTGTAGAACCTGACATGCTTTATCAAGGAGGTGAGTCTCCATCATCTTTATACAGAAGAAAGAGGTGACTGAGTCATGAAATAACTTGTTAAAAATAATTCAGAAATTCAATGAGGGAGAGAAAAGCAGGTAGAGAGAAATCGGGCTCAGGTCTCTTGAGTACCTTTGCCAGGTCCCAGGCACCAACTGCCACTGCTTTTAGCAGCTTCCACCCACTTTGAAATACTCCTTAGCAATTTTCTGCCATTTCTTTCCATTTGAAAAGAAAGACCATTAAATCCTATGACTTATGGAAGAGATGGAGTGATTCAGGCTAAGCCAAAGCAGAAGTTGCTGTCAGACATGTTACACATCTGGACTTCTAGCCCCATGTCAAACTGTTGCTGACACTTCTCAGGGTTGCTCTGAAACCTGTCACTCTACCCCACTATTACATGGCATTGAGACATGTATCAACAGTAGTAAACATGTCTTAAAGGTGTGATGAGAAAATGTCATACTCTGATTTTCAATGTGGTAGAAAGGTAGGTGAGGAAACTTAATAAATGTCATTTGACTTGTGTTTTTTCAACTCCTACCTTAGACTGTTGTATGGCACTACTGTCATTGTCAAACTGCTGTTGATCCCAGAGAGGTGGGCGTAAGCCAGCACACCCACAGAAGACACAGTCCTACCTTCAGAGAGATTCATCTTGTCCGGCTTTGCTGTCACATTAGCTGAGTGGATTTTTTTTTAGTTTGCTTCTCATATGACAACCTCTAAAATAGCTACGGCAAAATGAATAAATAAATAACAGCCAGGAGTTTAAATAAGGCTGAGTTGCTCATCCTGTTCTCTAGAAGTATCGTCTTTCCTACATGGAAATCTTTTTCCAGGCTGAATTTAAGGAGCTGGGACACTCACGTGCGATTCCTGGATATGGTGAGGCCAGAACAGTGTTTATTCAAGTGGGCTGTGGATGGTTGAGAGCTGCCAAAGAGAGGTTTGCTGTGGATGAGAGGACATGATGAATGAGTCCAAGGAGCGGCTCTGACTATGGACAGGCTGCACAGAGAGCACACGAGTCCTTAGGGCAGCACATGTACACTTGTCTGTGTCCACTGAACATAAAAAGCATTTGTTTCACAGTGTATCTGCCCTAGGCCAGAAACAGGCGTGTCCAGCCTTGAAATATCTCTAGGGCAAAAAGTGCCATAGAAATATCATCTCATCTTGCTGGGCCAAATAAAACTTTGAGCTGTGGTTGGGAGGTATCAGGTACCGCTCTGCGGGTAATAACCGTGTGTGTAGTTAATAGCATGTTCCTCTCCATCGCAGTATGTCTTTCTGCCAGCTGCTGGGCTTTGAGGCACGAGAGGATGGCTTCCTGCAGCTGGCTGCTGTTGGCTGGTCTCTGGGGGACAAAGCCCTGGTACCAGGGGTGGGGAACAGCCAGTGACTTCATTTCATGTGGCCTGCAGCCGTGTGGGGTTTTTATCAGATGACATTCAGGTGTTTGTTGATGCACGACCTGCCAGAGACACCTGAAAAGTCTCCTTCCTTCCTGCTGACTCCTGTCCTAGGGGAGATTGTTTGCAGAAGGCAGCAGTGGAAGGTAAAGCGATGTCTGTGTGATATAATCTCCCTTCCCTCTTCCTTCGGGGTCTGTGGTTATTCCAGAGAGCCACCCCTTGATGAAATCTTTCCCAGAGTTTTTGACATCTTGCAAAATACTGTAACAACATGAAAGCATTTGGCTTTGTCTGGGGAGGACCCTGGACTAGCTCACTGGAAGGATGTCATCCTTCAGCTGTTTTTGGCTGTCTTGACATCATTTTTGTGCATTCTGGTATGATGTTCACGTCCAGAGGTGAACAGTGAAGCACTAGCAGAGCTGCGGGTGTACACGTGTCCACCAGTGGATGCATCAAGCCTGTTCCCAAGTGGTACAAGCTAAACTGAGACAAACTTTTCCACTCGACCGAGAGTGCTGGTCGGGAGCGTTTTCTGTGCTATTCCATCCCTGCAAGTCCCTCTCCCAGTTTAGACTCGGAAAAGCTTTTCCTGCCGCTAGGGCTGGATGGGTGGTTTGCAGGGCAAAGCTCCCCTCTAGTGGGAGATCCCAGTAGTGCCGGGCACCGAGCGCAGCGCGGCCGGAGCAGGTACCCACCCACCTGGGCCGGGAAAAAGTCTAAAGCAGGGGCATTTACTGCACATCTATGCAGAACCAGCACAAGAGGGTGCAGAAGTGGTTATATTGACTGTGATGAGAACAATGACAATGTTGTAACTGAGCTATCCAGTCCTTACTGCTGTGTTTTTACAGCATTTTTAATCTTCCCTTTATTTTCTTGACAGTAAGTATTTGAGAGACCTTGTTGCATCCTTTCAGTACTTAAAGGGGGACTATAAGAAAGATGGGGACAGTCTTTTTAGCAGGGCCTGTTGTGACAGGACAAGGGGTGATGGTTTTAAACTAAAAGAGGGAAGGTTTAGACTAGACCAAAAAAGTAATTTTCTACAATGTGGGTGGCAGAACACTGGCCCAGGTTGCCCAGAGAGGTGGTAGAAGCCCCATCCCCGGGAGTATTCCAGGCTAGGTTGGACGGGGCTCTGAGCAACCTGATCTAGCTTGAAATGTCCCTGCTCACTGCAGGGGAGTTGGACTAGATGACCTTGAAAAGTCCCTTCCAACCCAAACCATTCTATGATTCTATGATCAGTGGCTGTTTAATTCCTACAGCATCCTGAGAAAAGAATTCTATATTGTTATTATCTGCTTTTTAAGGAAAATGCTGGAAAAACAGGAGAGGGACCTTGCCTGGTGAAGTCATCCAAGGTCAGGACTCAACCGATGCTGGAGGGAGCATTGCTTGAATAAGCTGGGCTGATCTATCACACCACTCAGCTGTTCTTTACAGAAAGAACAAAGTTTTGTCATTTTGCAGGTGGCCCTTAGCAGAGTTGTATGCTGAAAAATGTGAAGTGACTGAATGTAAATGCTTTGCTTTTCAATGTGGGGGTGGGGGGGTCACTCAGAAGTGTCCAAGTTTTGAGCAACAGCATGCCCTAATGCTGCAGGGTAGAAAACCAGTCTGAATATTGGGAAATGTGGGACTGCCAATGAGTGACCACAATGAAAACATTATTCCTCCTGTTCCCTGGCAACAGCATTCTCTGAGCTTTAGGGACCAAGGTTTTTGGAGGGCTTTGAGATCTGCTGATAAAATTTTTACAAAAGCAGCTAAGCATTATTACTATTACTGCAATTATCAGAGTTTCAGAAAGGATAATAATGATTTTTTCCAGGATCACACTGTAACAGAACCAAAAATATCTTTGCTAGGGCCTGATCCTTGCTACTACACGCTACTCAGCCTGGGTGTCCCCTGCACCCATGTGTCTGCACCTTTCCCAGATGCTGTGCAAGCATCTCTTTGGCAGTGTAAGGGGACAGGGAATCTTGAGGGCTTCTCCCTAACCACCTGCCAGTGCACGGGCACTTGTGGACTGGCAACACATTCTGCACTGTGTGCAACTGCAAGGATTGAGCAGAACCCAGATGTGCCCTGGGCAATAGCTCCAGTGCTCTGCTTGTGTAAGGGCTGCTCTCATTTCTGTTCATTCAGCATATTGAGTTTTTCTATGGGGAGAGGAAAGGAATGCAAAGGGCATGTTTTGTTACTCAATGAAGTAATTCACTGTTCTGTTGCTGAGGGAATGTGACCTCACATAACCTCTCTCTAATGTCTGTGCCTAGACCAGTGCTTAACTTTTCAGTTAAGGACGATACTTCCTATATGCTTCTGCAGCCGTGAAGCCAAGGCTGACGCAGCTCTGATTGGACCTGCCCCTGCAGAAATGATTAAGGGTGTGTGCATGGGGCTGAACTCCAAAGCAGTGTCTTCCTCCTCAGTTCTTGCTGGGAAAGCTGTGGGCTGCATGACGCAGCTGTGCCGGCCGGCTCACAGTGCAGATGCTGTGTCCCTAGAGCTGAGGTGTGAAAGTTTAAGGGAGCTAAAGCTTTCATTGCTGAAGGCTTTTTTTTCCAGTCCAATAGCACATTCTGAGGGTCAGCGCTGCTTGACAGCTGCTTGGTGGTCTTGGCATGAAATGAGCTGGTGAATCTCAGCTTGGTTCCCAGTGGAGACAGATGTTTGTGTCTTAAAGAAATCATTACCATGGTCATTGCTAGCCAGAATGCTTCTTGGCAATGGGAGAAGATTCATAGCTCAAAGACGCAGGAAAGAATAAAAAAGCCTCTCTTCAGGTCAGCATTGATGCACTTTGGCTCCCAATCTGCTTGGGAAAAGTGTTCTCTTTGTGATATAGCAACTGAAGAAAAAACATTATGAAAACTTAGCCTAATCAGGCCTTTGCCCAGAGCATTACACTGACACAGGAACAGTACAGGATTATGTGGTGGCTATTTTGGCCAATGTGATGCTAGACAGCCCTTTGCCTGCTTGAGACACTATCAAACATTACAGGCTAGTTTTAAGCACCAACGAAGCAACCCTCCATGAGCAGTGTTATCCCTCATTTATGGGGGGAAGCTGCACAGAGGGATTAACATGATTTGACAACAGCTGTCCAAAAACACAGACAACATCTGTCAGAACATCATCATCCGATCCTCAGCTCTGTGCCGTGACCAGCAGACGAGGTGATGGCTGCTGAGAGCCCTGTCCCAGAGGTGCCAGGCAGCGATCAGTGGGAGCTGAACGGGAAGGAGCCACACGACCTTCCTGTATCCTCCTGTTCAGGTTTCTATCTCTGCCCCTCGGAGCAGAGGTGTCAGGCTCCCTTCAGCCCCTCCTGAGTGCCAGCGAGTGTCCAGCTGAGTGACACAGTGTGACCTGCCCAGGGTTCCTCTTCCTCCTGGGGACAGCCTGGCGGCTGCCTGAGCCAAAGTGGAAGAAGATTTAGATAAAAGAAAGCTGTTCTTATCATTTGGGAAATTCTTGCCGGGACAGCAGGAGCTGTGATCCTGGCCCGAGTGCAGAAAATGAGATGGCTGAGCGCCGCGTTGCGCTGAGCATGCCAGCCTGGCTCCGGGGCCCCTTTCCCTGGCACTGGGTGATCACCTGGCAGTAGGCAATTCTGCACATGCTGCTTCTGCAGCCAGGTTCCCACTGCACCTGCTCAGGTGGAAGCGACTTCCCTGTTATTAGAGGGCTGGGAAAGCTGCTCCATGCGCTACTCGCCCTCCTCAGGAATGAGAGTATGTCTAAGTGTTTTCTGGGAACAAACAGAGCAAGACATCTCCTCCCTTTTGCTTTGAGAAAGTCTGAGAAATCATGCCCTTTTATTGTAATGGCTGGTGTTCCTGAGGGCTGCAGCCTGCGTCCTGCTGCCAGTCCCAACTTGCTCAGGATCTATTGCGAACACTCAGCAGTTCTTCTGCATTGCGCTGCTGTTATTATTGTTGTTACAAGGGTTATTATTAGAAACCCAAGCCACAGTAATGACCCTAAACGTGGTGAGGAGGTGGCTATAAACCGCCATGTGTGAGGATAGCACCATCAGCTCAGGAGGCCTCTTTGAAGGTTGTTCAAGTACTAGAGACCTTGCCATGTTGCTCATGCCTAATGGAGAAGATAAAAAGTGCATTAGCAGCTAGATAAGGAGCATCCGCATGTCACAGTCACTCCCCTGCTCACACTCAAGCAAGACATCCCTTCCTCAGCCGGACTCTTAATGCATAACCATGGTGTCTGATAAGGGGCACTGGGAAGGGGGGCAGGAGGCAAGGCAGCAGTGCTCCTGCAAAGGCATCGCTGTTGCTTTTCTCCCACTCAGCCCATTCCCAGGCTTGAAGCAGCAACACACCTGTCTGCACATCATGTTCCCATTATTTTGTCTATGGTTTTCAGGGCATCATCTTCATTTCTACCATCATTTTCCTTCATTCTCTGTGTTATTCCCAGGGGTAACTGGGCTGCTGTGACAGTAGAAACACTCAGGAATTTCAAGCCTTCTGTTTTGCTTTTTTATTTCCTCCAAAGTCAACATCAATCCTGTGCAAAACATAAAAGCAAATGAGATAATGGGGAACAGAGTGTCCCAGGGGCAGTGGGACTCATCTGTACTATAAATCTCACAGCTTTGTGGCCAAAGAGGACTGCACGCTGTCTGAGACAGGGAACAAATTGTCATCCTGTTATGTGTAGTGACCTGTTCCTTCTCTTGGCCCTTTCCTAGAAGCCACCATACCTCAGAGCAGAGCTGTGCACTAGCGAAGTTTGCTGCAAATGGATCACTGCACTAGTCTGCACTAGTACCGTGGTGATTTTTTTTTTTTTAAAGTCTTTTAAGAAAAGGAAGCAATTCTAGTATATTACTTTTATTGGCATTGTGCAGGGACCATGGAGAAGCCCTTCCTTTTGCCTCATGCCTGTAGTCTGTTAATTCAAACCATCAAGGCATGCGTGACTACCACTGGGTTGGTGCAGGTGCAGGTGCAGGCAACAAGTCTGTATAGATGGGTGTGAGTATAGGCATGAAAACAACCGCCTGTGCAGGTTGGACGGGGAGTATGGCCACAGACAGCCGGGCTTTGCTGACAGGCAGGAGCGCCTGGGCAAAGTGCCTCCTCCTGCAGGCTGAGATGGGTGCATGGGTGCAGACACCTCCCTTTGCAGCTGAGATGGGTGCATGGGTGCAGACACCTCCTTCTGCAGGCAGACATGGGTGCAGACACCTCCCTTTGCAGCTGAGATGGGTGCACGGGCGCGGACGCAGACAGCGCTCCGGTGCAGGCGGGCAGGGACGCACCGGGGTGCGGACACCGCCTCCTTCGGGAGAGGAGCCGGGAGCCGGGAGCGGGGCGCCGGGCCGAGCTCTGCCCCGCCCCGCGGCCGGTGATTGGCGGTGGCGGCGCGGGGCGGGGCGGGCGGCAGCTTCGAATCGGCGGCGCGGCAGGAGCGCGGTGCTGCCCGGCTGCCGTCCCTCGCCCCGCTCCGCTCCGTCCCGCTCCGCTCCGTCCGGCCATGGGGAACGCCGAGTCCGCGCCGCGCGGCGCCGCCGCGGTCGGTAAGTGCGGGGCGGCGCGGCCCCTCTCCCCGTGCCCCCGGTGCTGGAGCTGCCGCATGCGCGGAGCGCGTCGCTGTGTGCCGGGGGCTTGACAGGTAAACCAAGGAACCGCCGCGCCGAGTGGCGCAGGGTGGGCAGGGTGTGACGGTAGCGAGGTGACAGGCAGAGAGGGGGCAGGTAACACGTAAGGGCTTGGGCCGGGGGAGCGCGTACCCGCTGGTCTGAGCCCCCGCGGCCTCCTCTGCTGGGTACTGAGCCCCAGAGGGGGCCCTGGGCGGGTTTTCTTTTTCCCTGCCCTCCCAGCAACAACTGCACTTTCATCCGTTGCTGTTACCGCCCGGGCAGCAGAACCGCCAAATCCACCCGCTGGAATTCAAAGTCCTTCGCTCCAAAATCGCCTGCCAATCCCGGCTTGCAGGCTGGGAAAGCAGACCTGGGAAAACAAACGGGTTGGCACTGGCCGTGCACCGGGGTGTCAGGTTCTCCTTGCCTTTTATGTGTCTTGTGTGCGTCCAAAAAGTCCAACAGTCGGCAGCCTGGTTGGCTGGATTTGAAGGGAGCTGATAACTGAACTCAGCCAACCGGTACAAGGTGCCAGCACTCCAGAATACAAATAATCCTGGGTGGGAATAAGAGAAGTCTTGGGTAACATGTAAGCTAACGTGAAGCATCATCATCACTACTAGTGTTACTATATAGTAGTGAGTTGCAACAAGCCTGAGCTTGTTTCTTGCTCACCTCCCCTTGGCTTCAGGCCTTTGGGATTTGCATACTGGTTTCCAGATGCATGTGACCTGCTACAGTTTAATTTTTAAATAAAATGTTGTCATGCTTCACACCTGCTTCTCAATGACAATGTTAGAAATTTTATCATTGTTTCATGTATTTATGGCTTGATCTGATTTAATGGCTTCTTTCAAGAAGCTTGGAGTACTTCGTTTTGGTTTTCTTTGGGGGAAACTAAAAATATTTTGCTACTGGAAATGTGGATGCTGTCAGTTACTTAATGTGTAAGTTCAGCAGTGTGAGGTGTGGCAGGGTAACCTGTGAAGCTGCACTACTAGAGGCTCTTGCCTGAGACTCTGCACAGGTGTGTGTGGTACGGAGCAGAGGGAAAGGTCCCTCTGCGGCTGTGCCAGAACTTTTGGAGCAGGAGGCTGCATTGTCCCCCTCTCCTGAACAGCAAATGCATCCAGTTGTCCCATGTTGAGCAGGCTCACGCTGATGCTGAGTGCTACCTACTGCAGAAGAAAAAGGGATATAGGGCAATGCAAAGTATGACTTCGGTGTCTAAATCTGCTGTAAATACTTCTCAGTTCAGGAAATGCATAATTACAGGCAATGGGCAGAACAACAACAACAAAAAACCTGAACAAATGACTTTTGAGCCTTGTTTCCTACTGGCTATTGCTCCCAGGCAGGTGTGTGGAGCAATACTGAGTTCAGGAGTGTATATATACATTAAGGGAGGGCCTCTGCTATTCTGTGTGGTGGTGTTAGTCCCAGCGGATTAAAAGCTGATTGTGTTACTAATTAATGCTTTGGGTGCAGGTAATGTTCTCCTGTAGTGGGTTCTCATGTTTGTTGTATTTCTTTCTCCTGGGAGCCACTAATGCTGTGTTTGGTTTTGGTGTAGTCAGACACCTTTAGATTTACATGCTTGCTTTGTAATGGAAGATTATTTTTAACTGAAGCATAACTGTGCTCCCTAACGTTCAGTTTTTTTTTGAAATCCAAATGTCAAGTCTTTGATTATAAAGCCACTTCTGCAAAACAGTACCTGAGATAAGATTTAGATCGG